>VWZG01008762.1:1713870-1749982 GCA_013396735.1 Grallaria varia | reverse complement strand
CGGTGCCCCGCAGCCCTGCCCCGGTGAATGCCCCGCTCTCAGCCCCGGTGCACGGCAGCCCTGCCCCGGTGCACGCCCGTTCCCAGCCCTGCCCCCGGCGTCGCCGCCACCCCACCTTGGGTCCCCCGAAGACTCTGTGTGCCCGCTCCATGCCGCGCTGTCGCTGTCCCCGCCGTCCCCGCCGCCGCTCTGTGCCCGCCGCTCTGTGCCCGCCCCACCGCCCGCGCTCGCCCGGCCCCCGCCGGCCCCGCCCCGCCCCGCAGAGCCGCGGGTCAGCGCGGGGAGGCAAAGATCGGTGCGGGGAGACAAAGATCGGTGCCCCAAGATCAACCCTTCCCACCCCCTGCCCTGGGCAGGGACACCTTCCACGAGCCGAGGTTCCTCCAAGCCCCGGCCAACCTGGGGCGGGGCAGCCGCATCTTTGGGCAGCCTGTGCCGCCCTCACAGCGGAGAATTTCTTCCTAATGTTTTACCTGAACGCGCCCTTCCCAGTGTCCCGCTCATGCTTCCGTCAGGAGCTGAGCCCGAGTGGAGCGGCTCCTCCAACAATAACACTGACAGAAAATAGGACAAAACGACAGCTCAGCGTGTAGAACCGGAATGCAATCTCCAGCTTTGATTGCTGTCTTAAGCCAATTCAACAATAGTTGTTTTAATCTTTCCTGCTGTCAAACCTGCTGCTTAGTGACTCACTTGTTTTGTCCCATAGCTCTCGGTCCGTCCTGCACCTGCTTTCAGTTCCTGCAAACTCATGTTCAGCTTTTCATTTCTTCTTTTTAGTGACCTGGCTATGTTTTACACTGCTCCTCTGCCTGCTGCCTTCCTCTCCCATAGGAGATGCACATGGCAGCCAGTCAACGAGGACAGTGAGCCAGAAAGCCACAGAATCACAGAATGGTTGGGAAGGAACCTCTGGAGATCATTTAGTCCAGTCCCCCTGGAAAAGCAGGTTCACCTAGAGCAGGTTGCATNCCCGCCCCACCGCCCGCGCTCGCCCGGCCCCCGCCGGCCCCGCCCCGCCCCGCAGAGCCGCGGGTCAGCGCGGGGAGGCAAAGATCGGTGCGGGGAGACAAAGATCGGTGCGGGGAGACAAAGATCGGTGCCCCAAGATCAACCCTTCCCACCCCCTGCCCTGGGCAGGGACACCTTCCACGAGCCGAGGTTCCTCCAAGCCCCGGCCAACCTGGGGCGGGGCAGCCGCATCTTTGGGCAGCCTGTGCCGCCCTCACAGCGGAGAATTTCTTCCTAATGTTTTACCTGAACGCGCCCTTCCCAGTGTCCCGCTCATGCTTCCGTCAGGAGCTGAGCCCGAGTGGAGCGGCTCCTCCAACAATAACACTGACAGAAAATAGGACAAAACGACAGCTCAGCGTGTAGAACCGGAATGCAATCTCCAGCTTTGATTGCTGTCTTAAGCCAATTCAACAATAGTTGTTTTAATCTTTCCTGCTGTCAAACCTGCTGCTTAGTGACTCACTTGTTTTGTCCCATAGCTCTCGGTCCGTCCTGCACCTGCTTTCAGTTCCTGCAAACTCATGTTCAGCTTTTCATTTCTTCTTTTTAGTGACCTGGCTATGTTTTACACTGCTCCTCTGCCTGCTGCCTTCCTCTCCCATAGGAGATGCACATGGCAGCCAGTCAACGAGGACAGTGAGCCAGAAAGCCACAGAATCACAGAATGGTTGGGAAGGAACCTCTGGAGATCATTTAGTCCAGTCCCCCTGGAAAAGCAGGTTCACCTAGAGCAGCTTGCATAGGATCACGTCCAGGATGGTTTTAGATATCTCCAGGGAAGGGGAGTTTCAGAGAAGTCCTGCCTGTTCCTCCTTGCCAAACACAGCTTCTCTGATACCAGAGAGCAGAGCTTTCAGTCACTCCAGTCCTGAAGTCCCCACCTAGCTAAAGGCAAATCTGCCAGGTGGAACAATCCCTAGACTGAGCCTGGAGGAACATCCCTTGGGCCCCCGTGCAGCCCTGGGGGAGATGAGACCCAAACATCGTGGAAGGCGCTGAGTGGGCAGGTGGTATTTCCAAAATCACTGCAGAGACGAGGACCACAGTTTTGTTTTGTATGCCTGGAGTTCACCTGCCCAGGTGAGGCCACCCTCACACTGCAGGCCAGATCTGCAAGGAGTCTTAGAGATGCAAATCACTATATCAATGAAAAATACTATTATTGCTTGTTCTGGTGCGTAAGCAGACAAAGCATTTGGGGCTTGTAGGCTTGAACGCTACCACAAATGGTTACAAAATAAAGTTTCTGCTTCTCCTTCCCCAGCTGTGTTTACTCCAGAGGGACATTGTTTGGGGAAGCTGGCAGCAGGAGATTAGCTATGCTGGAGCCTTGCTTGTGGGGATGGGGAAGGCTCGGTGCTCCTCCAGCCCTGTGCTGTCACATCCACGCTGCCACCCCAGCCGGGTGACATCAAATAGCCCAGGAGAGTGAGCAGCCCCGAAAGCAGGGGCTGCGACCTGGGGCTGGCACTGCTCAGTGAATGCAGGACACGCTACAGGCTCACTGCTCGGTGAATGCAGGACACACTACAGGCTCACTGCTCCACGGGGAAATGTCACCAGCCTCTCCTGTCACTCCTTCCCAGCTTTGCCATGAGAGCAGTGATGGAATTTCTGCCCCAAAGCCAAGTAGGCAGTGAGAAAACAGTAGTTTTTCAGCTCAAATCCCAAGGTCATTTGGGTATGTGCACTGCAGCAGAGCCCGTGGGAAAAGCCCAGGGCTTGGCTGGGGAGGAAGGTTCATCAACATGTTCTCTTTTATTAAATACCACCTTTCAGGAGTGCCCCAACTGCATCCATAGGGTACAGACAAAGCACATTAGCCACAGCTAAGTGACAAAAATATTCTTTACGAAATAGTGACTGGCAGGGGAAAGTAAATGTTAGCTGCCAAGCACCACTCAGGGCTTCCAGGAGCCTGCAGGATGGAGCAGCAGGAATAAGCAGCAGGTATTTTCTGCACTAAAATTTGTGATTTTGGGGGTCATCAAAAGGTGACAATGTTCCGAGCTACTGAAACTTTGAAAGTGCTGAATTCGGGTAAAAGCCTTCTGGGTGTGCATAGAGGGCCTGGGCAGAAACAAAATGGTCCAGTGTGCAATTAGCAACTGGGTGTGAAACTGCTCCTGGGCAGGGTGAGCCCTGGCTCACATGGACCATTTCACTTCCACATCATAGGCTTTCTTTAGCAGCCACCTGAAAAATATCTATTTTGCCTGGATAATGATTCACAGTATCACATATTTGAGGTCTGACTTCTGGTTCAAACCATCTACAACATGAATGGCCTCGGCGTGAATAGACAGTGCTTTCTAATGGTCTTTTGTGGGCACAGCCCTGCTCGATGTGTTGTGCACACTGGGAGGACAGAGGTCAATTAGGGCATTTATTTGAGATTAGAGGAAATTACAAGGTAAAAAAATAGCATGGGGGTAATTCTCTGCTGGGAGGAACGTTGATAGCAAAGGTCAGAAAGAGGCAAATGGAGCTTAACTGGCCCCATCGACTGGGAATGGTGCAGTAAGGGGTTTTTGATGTTTTTCTTTCTGGTTAGCAAATACATGTGTGCTGCAGACTCAGCTCTTTCCAGGAGTGTCAGCATAGTGCATTCATTGCACACAAGTGTGTTGCAGAGCCTTAGAAATACGGATTGGGCTGATTTTAATTGACCTGACCCTGATCCACTTTATCCATCTTTACCACTGGCCTAATCGGGTGGTTGCAATAGCTGCTGTGCTCTTGGTATTAAATCAAGGTTTCCCTATGAGAACACCACATCTCCCTGCAGCCAGAAGGTTCGAGAAGAACAAGGTTGCTATTTCATGGCGACTTCCCAGCTGGGAAACCAGAAGGGCACAAAAAAGAACCTGTCTGGCCAAGCACGAGACAGCACATGAGGATGCTCTGGGACCATCCTGGGGGAAAGCAACTGCTCATCTGCACAGCCTGCCATGGCTCTGGTCTCTGAGGTTGATTGTTTATCTTTTATATTTTTAGGAAAATTCCGGGCAGCAAAGTAGGGGTAAAACTGATCTTGGAAGCTATTTTCCCAGGAGCTATATTTAAAACTGCTCCCTTTCTCTTCCCCCACAAGTTAATACCAGCTGTGTGTCAAGGTTGCTGACACCTGCAAACAGCTTTCCAAAAATGCTAAAAAGTGTGCTTAGATCTTAAAAGAGGCACTTTTCTATTTCGGTTTGAGGTGGGGTTTTTTTGTAATTTTCTTGGATTTTTTGGTTTGGTTTGGGTTTTTTTTTTACCAGATACCAAAGAGTATCACATGACAGCCCATTCTGAGTGGCTAAGGGAGGAAAAAGGGTTTAGATTAATTAATTCTACCAGTAAGATAGTATAAATGCCACTGACATGTATAAACATGACATTCTGCTATACTGGTTGACTTCACAAGCAGAGACATTCTCAGCCCAAACATCCATTGCTTCTGCAAAATTTTTGGGTTTGAGACAAAGCCCTAACTTATCTCAGCAATTCCCATTTAACTTCTGCAGCTTCTCTGCAGGGCAGGGAAAACCTCTGCCCCGGGGCGAGCCATCACTGGAGTCACTGGTGGGAACTCAGCTGTGACCCATTTGGTTCCTGCTGGGGATCACGGGACCCTGCGGTCAATTGGAAGGGCAAAAACCCTGCTGAGAATCCACCCTGCTCCCCAAAGGGACTTCATATCCCCTCTGCTCTCAAAGGAGCTGGAAACAGACCCAATGCTGGCCTCCAAAAGCAGAAGCAGGTCCTGCATCACCTCCCGGTCCCAGACAGACTTTCTCCCAGCTCTCCATCAACGGGGAGCAGGTGACAGGCTTTTCCTAAGGATATTCGTGCAACTGCAGGCCCAAGAGCATTAGGACAAACACAGAGGTCTGATGACTCCCTGGGCACACCCAGGAGATGCCACTGGACAGACCCCTTGGGGGGACTCCTGCCTGGCACTGCTCCTGAGGAAACCACAACCCGTGTGTGCACCACTAAAACACCAGCCTGAAAACAGAAACAAACTCCACAGTAGAAACCCCCTCAGATGTATTCCAGGGTACCCTGTAAACAGGTTGCATTTTCCCATTTGGGGGCATTTTTGAGCAGCACAGAAAAGCACACCCAGCTGATGGCATGCCCAGCACGGGCACATCCCGGGATTCAGCCACTGGCAGAGCCACGTGGGCAGCTGCGAGCCTGCCGTGCTGATCCCCTAACTAGATTAGGGTTGTAACATGGAGGGCCAATTTTCACCCAGCATCAGGCCACACTCATGCATTTTCACCTATTCTGAACATCTTCTGGACCAGGAAGGCTGTCTGCGATGAGCTGGAGGGAAATTTGGCTGCTCCAAAGCCCACAGGACATTGGTATAGCACTGGGATACAGCTTTGAAAGTGATAAAGCCGAGAAAAGGCAGAGAAACACAGTGCCAGTGCTTTGGGCTATGGGAAAGAGCAGTGGTCTGGGTCTGCCAGCATTTCAGACATTGCAGGAAATGCCTACAATGCCCACCCTGGGAGCTGTGGGATGTCTGAGGATAAAGACAGCCCCACTCTCCCCCAGCTCTTTGGGTCACAGAGCACACAGTTCCTGCAGCACAGGGCAGCTTCACCCCTGCAGGAGCACCACCCTGCCCTCCACCCTACCTTGCTTTGTCAGCTTGTTTCACTGCTAAAATCTAGTGCTGAAGTTCAAGACTGAGGGTAATACCAGCACAAATGGAAGAAGGGTTCATCTTGCCAGGTAGCTCAGCTCATCCTGGGCCCTTGGGCTCTGGCTGCCCTTTGGTTTCCCTTGTGGGTAAAGAGAAGAAGCCAACTCCATCCTAGGGAAAGATGTGGTCCTGACAAGCAGAGCTGAGAGAGATCTGAACTAGCCACAGCAGCTAAGACAGAAACCTCACCAGGGTGTGACTTCTGCCTAGGGCAGGCCAACATCATTATGTGCAAAGATCATCCTGGGGAGACCAGGAGATAAGGGGGTGAGTGGGGGGGTTCAAGGCTTCCCTGGCCAAGTGCACCTGCCACCTTCACCACAATGGATGATGCCTCTGGCTCTGGGGAAAGGCTTTATTACTAGGGAATTATTGAGCCTGCTGCTGCTTGCAAGATGGGAGCCACCTTCCCACCAGTAGCTGATCGGGATGATAAAAGGTCCTCTCTCCTGCATGGCTCAGTGCCCAGAGACCTCCACCATGCACGGCAGGGGCCCCTCTTGGTGCCTGCCCACCGGGGGACTCCAGCCCAAGTACATGTCTGTCCCTCCCTGCCCTGACCCCGATTCTCACAAGAGGAAACCCAGAGATGGGAGCAGCAGGTGAGCCAGGCGTGCTCCAGCAGGTCCCAGTGGGTCCCAGTGCCATGCTGGGGCAGGTCCCAGTGCAGCTCAATCTGAGCAACTCCATCTGATTTCCATCAATAAGGAGGTGGGAACACATTCCTCATTTGTCATTCCTTAAATAAACACATCCCCGTTCGTGGCTGGGCGTAACAGACCCTTTGACTCAGCAATGCAGCTCTGCCACCCTGTTTGCCGAGGTCACTGCCCTCCTTGTAAACACCACACACCAACAGAGACAAGATTTGCATCCAGATTCATCCCCGCCTGGCGCAATTTTTAGCACCACCTCAAAAGGCACAGCTCACCTGCGGATCAGAACCTCTGCAGGGACAGCACTGCTGTGTCCAGGCTGTGGCTGGAACAAGACCCCAGTGCCCTACTCTGACCTTCCTTCCCTCTTCCACAGAGCTGGAATAGCCCTTCTGGGCCTGGCCATGAGCACCCTGAGTCCACAGCACGGCCCACTGCGCTGGGACCTGCTGGAGAGGAGCAGAGGGAAACGTGCAAGGCCCCTTCCAGAACACATTCCCCACCTAGAACATGTTCTCCCCCACGCCCTTCCTGCAGCACTTCTCCTGAGGGAATTCCACCCGGAGCAGGATGCCCTGCTCCAGCAAGGGGTCACCGAGCAGGGCAATACAGACGCAGCTCCCAGGCTGAGCACAAGCCCAGCTGTGGCCGGTTGACACATGGCTCTATTCAAGTCCAATTTTTGAACAAGGACCAAGAGACACACGGGCTGACACCCCTGATTTTATCTCTGCAAGGCAGGGCCCGGGGAACCAAAGGCTTGTGCAGTTTTACACATACGCAAAGCTTCTCAGCCCCAACCCCACGGTGACTCCCCAGCTCTTCCCCCCGTTATCCAGAGCTGTGCTGGGAGCAGGTCTGCATCCTCGCAGGCAACTCACATCCAGGGAGGGAGCTGGGTCGGGTGCCACACCACATTCCATGGGCAAGTAGTGCCTAAAAGTCGCAGCCACTGGGCAGAGTATGGAGGATCCCAAAGGAAGTCTCTGAGCAGGGTGCTGTCTGCACACCAGTCAGCTGAGATGAGCAGAAATGAGCTTCTCCAACTCAAGGAGACTCTGCATGCCCAGGTTTCAGCAGCACATGCTGCACTGCAGGGAGCTGAGCTGTCCTCCAGCCCCCAGCATAAGCAGGTAATTAGATTACCAGCACACGGCCAGACATTGCCATCCGGGCCACTGAAGGACAGAGAGGAGCTGGGGACAGCCTTTCTCAGAATGGCTGTGGTGCCACAGGTCAGCACCATGCATCTCATCTTCACTGCAATGGAAAAAAAAAGGAAAATGCTTTTGCCAAATCTGATCTTCTTAGAGATACTTTGGATGGGGTTGAGCAGCAGGAAACAGAAATAGTCAGCATAATATTGCCCCCCTCAGACTCTTTCTAATATCACAGCCTCAGCACATGCTGCTGTCTCTGCAGGAAACCCCAGATCTCCCCAGTGCACAGTACAGCTGCCCTGCCCAGGGCCATGGGGAATTTGGAAGCTTCCCAAAGTCACTTCTAACCTCCCACAGGGTTGCCAGGCAACACCTTCTGGAGCCTGGTTTGTAGGGTTGTGGGTTTTCCCCCAGGGATCAAGAGGATCAGCTTTGTGCTTCTTCAGGGGTTTTAGCTGAGCTCTCAGCCCTTCATCACATCTCAGCCCACCATTTCGGGTGGCACTGGGGGAAGAGGAGTGGGAACAGGGCTGGTGGGCAGCTGCAGGGATGCAGGAGACATGGGTCACACGTGGGAAAGTGGTATCTGTGGGGCCCCTCAGCACCGGGGGAAGGAGGGCATTCCATCCACCCAAACCCCCGCCACACCAGGGATTTAACACTGGGTTGTTCCACTGGTAGAGGCTCTGACCAAGCCATCCTGCTCAGACTGAGGGACAGCAGTGCCAGAGCTGAAGGGAGTCCCTGGTCTTGTCAGCAGGAGTGGTGGGCCAGGGCTGAAGAGTTCACTGTTGTCCCATACCTTCATCTCCACCCCAGACTAGCCCAGACCTTTGTATCTGTGCCCAAACCCAGATGTTGGGCCAGAAAAGGGAGCAGCACTGACCCAGAGACAGCAGGCAGGTCCAACCATGAGTGCAGATCATTAGGCGACATCACAGTGATGACACAGGTCCCAGGTCAAGCCAGGAAGTCAGTCTGACCATCAGGGCTAGGATCAGGTCCAGGAGCACCAGCAGGTCCATAGCAATGGGGCAGGGCTGACACAGGACGACAGTCAGCAGGAGAAGGTCAGGACCAAAGGACCCACAGCCAGGCACCACTGTGGCTGCACTGGAGCCAGAACTCTCCCAGCACAGGCAGGAAGAGCCTGTAGCCCCGAGCTGAGCTTAAATATGGCTTCTGGGCCCATGGGTGTGGAGCCATTAAGGCTCATTAATGTTCTCAGGACTCTGACACTCGCAGTGTCACACCCCTGCAAAGCAAAGCTCGGGGATTGTTCCCACACTTCTCTCACCCTGATCCTGTGGAACCCTTATATGTGGCAGGCAGCAGGGTTTGGTCCTGGCCTTGGTCCATCCCTGCGACTGCTCCATCCTGCCTGTAGGTGGTTTTGATAAAGGAGCTGTTTTCATGCCCAGATTTAGGATCTGGAGAGCAGAGCAGTAACTGGTCCCAGCACAAGGCTGCGGTCTCAGGATCAGCAGATCACTCACCTTGAAATGCCAGTGAGGGTCTGGCTGATCCCAAACTGAGGGTCACAGTATTCACACATGTAGTTCTGGTCCCAGGACATGTTCACTTCTTAAACAGGGCTTGTAGAGCACCAGCAGAAGTATCAACACTTGGGGATATTGCAGGTAGATAAAGGCAGGTGAAGGGGAGAAGAAGGACAGGGAGAAGGGGACTAGCCAAGTTCTCCCACCCATCACCCCAGTGCTGGTTCCTGGCAGGGCTGGTGCTACTGGGGCATTTCAGGGGGGTTGCCTGGCTGTTGTCCCAGTAAAGGTGGGCTTGAGCTCTGTGGCAGACTGGTCATGGGCCCCTGGTCCAGAAAAAATGTTTGAAGATAAACCAGTCTTCACTGTGTTGAGCTGGAAATTTCTGGAGCATCTGGAGATGCTTTAATTTATCTAATCTGGGGCCCTGACCCAATTAATATTCTATAGGATCTCCTGGAGCTCTTGTTTTGTTCAGTCCTTGGCTTCAAGTGCTGCAGAAGAAATTGGAAACAGATTATTGGGTATAAAACGGCTTCAATTTTCAGGCAGCTCTGTCTGTGAGGTTGGCTTCATTTCCAGCCATTCCCCAGGCACAATGCAAGGCTGGCTGCAAAGAGCTTTGCCCCAGTGGCAGCGGGAAGGCTTTGCTGAAAAGCAGAAGGTGACTGTCCAGGAGCGGAGCAGAGACAGAACCGGCTCTGCCTGCGGGTCCCGCTCCCACCTCCAGCAGCCGCCGGCTCCGTGTTGGGATAAACCCGCGTGTGCGCCCCGGGGAGGGACGGGGAAGGAGACGGGACAGAGGGCAGCGGGTGCCGGGGACAGCCGAGGAGCGCGGGGCAAGGCGTGAACGCCCCGCAACGCCGAGCACGGCGGCCGCGAGAGGGAGGCAGAGCCCGTGCGCTGCGGCGGGGCGGGGGCTGCGGGAACGGGGCTGCGGGAACGGGGCTGCGGGAGTGGGGCTGCGGGAGTGGGGATGGGGGAATGGGACTGCGGGAACGGGGCTGCGGGAACGGGGCCGAGGGATAGGGGCTGCGGGAATGGGGCTGTGGGAATGGGGCTGCGGGAATGGGGCTGCGGGAATGAAGCTGCGGGAATGAAGCTGCGGGAATGAGGCTGCGGAGTTGGGACTGCGGCACCGCCACCGCCCGTCCCGCCCCGCTGCAGCCGCTCAGCCGCCCGGTGCGGGGCGATGCTGCACGATGGGTTCAACCTCTGCCGGTGGTCCCCTAACGAGATCATTGCCCTTGGCCCCGACGATCTTCGGTTCATCTGCTCGGCATGGCCAGATGAAGAGGCTGAGCACATGAATGCACAGGTTATAGCTAAAGTCCTTTCCAAGGGCTGTTTTCTCCCCGGATGCCAGTGCTTTGTCCCATTCCCTGTTCACTCCGAAGGCACGGGTTGTGGATGGGACATCCTGCTGGTCAGCAGCAGGACCAGGCAGAGGAGAATGCCTGGGAAGTCCCTGCAGTTCAGGTCTCATCTGTAAATCCAGGGCAATTACCCCACTGTCATTACAGAAGGACACGAGGCACTAAGGAGGGCAGAAGCTCACAGGAATGGGCTGTCAGTCCCCATGGCTGTGTGTCCACCCTCTGTCAGTGGTTCTGACTCAGCCCCAGTTAGTACCATGACAGGTTGAACCAGGTGGGGTCAAGATCCCATTCCTACCTTAAGTTTGGTGCCCAAATGGTCCCCAAAAGCACAGCCAGGAAGCCCTCAGTGAAGGCTATCATTGTCACACTCTGTGAATCAATGGTCCCTTTGGATACTGCTGATACACCATTGCTGAAAGACCTGAACACTCACTGACAGCAAAGAGACTGGAAAGACCAGACACACCTGGCAGGTAAGAGGCAGCTGAAAAGCTGCAGAAGTGTGTGGGCTACCAGGGGCCAGGGCTACGCCAGGGCCAGAAAAGCACCTAGAGGGGGAGAAGGAAACATGGGGAGGCTTCTTGTCAAGACGTTTTTAAAATCACATGGTGCCAGGTACAAGTGTATTCACAAGAGAACTGTCTGTGTGATACAAAAGTGGCCCAGACAGTGACTCATGGTAGTCCAGTGACATTTAAACACCTAATTTCTAGCTAACTAAGAACAACCTGAGGTCAATCCCGTAAGTTGTCACCCTCTGGAAAAACACTCCTTGCAAAAAGCAGCCTTTTGAGGATGCTGCACAGAGGGTGGCGCCTGGGACATCATGGAGCCGGTCCTGTGGCACTGCCAGCATGCTCCATGTGGCCAGGACGGTGCCAGTAACACTCCCAGCCAGTGCTTGGCTGCCTTGTGGCTTTCCAAGACAGACCAAGAGCCCAGGGCTGCCCGCCCGCCCCGTTCACCAGCTCAAGAAAGGAACTGGGGGGGCAGAGGAATGCAAACCAAGCCAGAGAACTCATTCATCCTTCCCGCTCCCAGCTTCGGAGCATTCCAGGCAGTCTTAGTACAACGCAGCATTTTGTGCACTGCAATCCATCCGTACACACGCCTGCCTCTCATCCTCTGCCAGGGCTTACTCTCCTGAGGCACCTCGAGCTGAGTCTGTCATAAATCAGGCAGCAGCCTCCATCCAAGACACGCACACCCCGGGTTGCTCTGCTGAAAAATGACCACCGAGCTTTTCATGTGAACACCTGCAGCAGGCAGGCAGCTGTGCTGACCCAGGGTGTGGTGTCACCGCCCAAATTAAAGGCACAATGCTGTTCAGACACTCTCTCCCTGGCCAGTTTGCTGTCCTCCAGCATTTTTCTTTTCCCCCCACAGGTTTGGGATCTGGCTCCCACACCTCATCCCTCAGACTCTGGGAGTCCTGGTCTGGCTCAGAGCTGCCAAAGTGAGTTTGAATTCATCAGCTTCTGAATTCAGCGATGGCCATTGCTATGTAATGAGCTGGTGAGAGACTGGCGGCAAAATCCTCCCAATGCATCAAAGGTGCCTGGGAGGGAGACCTGGGAATGGGTGCGTGCACTTTGAGCTGGAGGGACGTGCCACAGGCATCTGGAGTAGCATCTCCAGCAGGATGTGTGTGAACAGGGGGATTCTGCCCAGGACTTCTGCTGGCAGAGCCAACCTGGGGCATGAGCACAGCTCTGTCAGCCACAGGAGGAAAAGCAGCAGTGTTGCTCGGAGCCCACTTGCAGCCCTGATCCACTTGGGAAAGTCAGAAGAGTGACCAGAGCCAGGACACGGGTTGCAGGAGGGTGGCCACACTGCCAGTGAGAGTGGCCAGTTCCACAGCGGTGGGGTCAGTGTGTGGTCCCACCGCAGCCAAAGGGAGCCCACGGGGACAGTGGCTGGAGGTGGGGAGTGCACAGCCTTAAGCTCCCCACACTACACAGAGGAGCATGGCCCCACTTAGGGAAACTGGAGCCAAGGCCAAACCCATCTGGCTCTGCTGTACACACTGCTGAGATCTTTCTGGGGTTTATTTTCATGCAGATCCCCAGAATTCAGAGACAGGCAAGAAAGTGAGAGCTGAAAGCAAACAGGAAAAAGGCAGGTTCTCTTCATTTCTATTTTTAACACTGCAAGCAACATTAGTGTCATTATATTTAGAAAAAAAATATTCAGAGCGTTTCCTGCCTCCCTGTTCAATACCTTCAGCTATTTCCTTTCAGATGTTTCCAGGAGCCAGGGCTCAGAGGAACGAGGAGCAAGGCTGGGCTCTCACCCTGCAGACAAGTCCTGGGAGAGGAAAGCTGGCTGGAATCAGGTGCCTGTGATCCTGTGTGGGGACAGGGAGGCTGTGGAGAATGTGGCCCGGTCCAAGCAGAAGCTGCATGACACGGCAGGAGCTACAAAGCTGCCTTTCCATGAGTTGTAGCACTTTTGGTACCATCAAAGGAAGTACAAGGTGAGTGTAATGCAGAGGAAAGCACAGCAGCACCGTCAGGTTGGGTTTAGGGAGCGAGGCTGCCAAGGCTGGAGACACAGCTCTGCCCTCCTGCAGGGACCCTGGGCTGAGCAGAGCCAAGCTGCTGCACCAGGGAGTGTTCTGTAGCAGAAGTTGCTCCTTGAGGCTCTTTAATGCCCAGCACCACCTGTGGTGGGGATCAGACATGGGACTGGTGAACTGTGGCAGCAGTAAGGCAAGGACTGGTGGCCCTTGGAGTCAGAGTCTCCGCACTTTGTCCCTTCTCCACTCGCACGTGCCAGCCTCGCTTGGCTTCACCTGCACCACTCGGCACATCTTCCCTTTGCTCTGACAACCCTCTGCTCATTGCCTTGTGCTCGAGGACTGCGGTTTGCAAAGCGTTTGTGTTGAATTCCCAAACAGATGGATGATTTCTGGGTGGCGGACCAGCGGGGCAGCCTCGCCTACGCAGGCGGTGACCACAGCTCAGCAGGACCACGGGATGCAAAGGAAAGCGGGGCTTGAATGCGGTCACCTTCTGGCAGTGGAGAGTGCAGCCAAATGCCAGGGAAACGGCCCTCCTAACCCTTACTGGGCTGTGCTAGACGTGGTTTCCAGCAAAACTGCAACCCAGGATTTCTCCACGTGGCCTGGGGAGCTCCCTGCCCCAGGAGGGAGATGGATGGAGATATTGTTGGAAAAGCAGCATGGACAGCATGCACAGCAGCTAAATCACCTCAAAACATCCCCCGCAGCCTGGGCAGATGAAGGAGAAACCTGACTGCCCCATGCACACACTGGTCTTCACACACCAGTTGCTGCCCTGGCAGTACCTGCAAGAGATGTTGGGCTCAGACAGAGCAGGGAGAGCAGATGACTGTCCTGGACCACAGTGACAGGGATTCCAGGCTGCATTTCCCTTCCTGGGATTTGGTCTGTGAGAGGAGCTGCCTTGTAGGATGCTCCCCTGGGACTCTGGCTGACTCCAAACCAGAGAGAGAAGCTTTGCCAGGAGCAGCTCCTGAGACAGGCTGAGCCACAGCCTGGCTGCCATCACCAGCCAGGTGATGCTAACACCAGGTGAAAAGGTGCAGACAGTTCCACAGATCAAACACTCCCTTCCTCTATTTCCCTGCCCAAAGCCCTGCAGAAGGTGCAAACCCACCCCCAAAGGGTCTTGATTTGAAAGTACATAAGGGATGCCCTGCAATTCCCAGTACAGCCCATCCCATCTCATCCCAGTTCCCAGCTGAGGCAGTGCCACTGCAACTCCACCATAAGCCACCAGCGGCTTTTCCCAGCCTTTTCCTGGTGACCCTCAGCAGGAGCTCCTGATATTTTTCACCTGGGAATGCAGGGATCTAGGCTGTTTTTACCCACTTCCAAGATGTCTATAATATAGTCAGAAAAGGAAAAACTTCCAGAACAGTCTCCCTTCCCATGGCTGGGAGGGCTGTAGGTGCAGGAACCTCACAGAGGCAGGGCTTCCATGGCTGAAAGCCAGCAGAGTCCCATTCAGTAAGAATCAGTGAGTTTCCCTGCAACTGTTAATCAGGTGTGTTGTGGGGATGATGTAGCAATAGCAGCACCAGGCCGTGGCTGTAACTTGCAGGCCCACTGCCAGGTCAAGGTGGAACTGTCACCACTGAAGCTGGAGACATCAGTTTGTTCGATGGGCAGCAGCAGCTCGAGTGGGGAGCCTTCACCACCCCATCTCCCCCTGCCAGGCCACAGGGAGCTCCCAGCCCAGGGCTCTGTTCATCTTCTTTTCCTTTTTCTGCCTCTCTGCCATTATGGTTTCTGGGGTTGTGTTCTGAGAAGGAGCCTGGGTGACAGGAGACGTTCACAGTGAGGTTCTCCAGTCTCCCCATGGAACTGCTGCCCCCTCAGTGCCCACACAGAGCCCCTGCCTGGGCTGCGCTGGGTGCCAGCCCACTGAGACCTCCCCACACTCTGGGGACCAGCATAACCCTGTAAAGGACCAGTCTTGTATCCTGCTTTGTGGTCAGAGCACAGAAGAAGCTCAGCCAAGCAGACTGGTTGCTTTTAATTACACTCAGGACCTGCACAAGGCAGCCCCCTTCCTGCTACTTTGGGGGGGAGGCGGATTCTCATTTGGGGGCCACCAGTTTGGAACCAGAAGTCACCTTCCTCCCACCTCCCAGGGCACCAGGTCACCCTGCCCCTGGGCAGCCCGACAGCTGGGGGAGAGCATGCCCAGCCAAACACCTTTTACAAATCATTCTGCATAGTTCACATTCTCGGCTGGTTTATGAGCATTTTAGCTCCTCATATTGATCAGGGCTGGAGCCGAAGTAATTACGTTCATCAGAAATAATTTCCCCTGATTTTGAGTCATATTTGAGCTGGTGCCCATCTCCTCCGCTCTCCCCTGGACACAGGCAGCTCCCTGCTCCTGGTACATACTTTCCAGGCGACATCGTTGCTTTCATAACCATGGTGAGACCGAGAGTTTTGTTTTTCTCAACTGGATCCCACACACAACACACTGAAAGTTTCAGTCGTGTCTTTATTAACTTGGCTGGGGACATGGACAAGAGGAGGGGGTTTATGTGAAGTTCATGCTTGGGAAATGTCTCCAGGTGCCTCTGGCATCAAGAGGGGACATGGGGAAGGGCTGGGGGCCCGGCACCCCTCCGCACATGGAGGCATCATCACTGGTCTCAGCCTTTCCAGTCTTGCTCAGGAGATGGTGAGCAAGCCCAGCCCTTGCTTTATTCCCTGAGGTGGAGGTAGGAAGCAGACTCACCTGCAAAGCCTTTGGCATGAGTCCTGGGAAGAAGCAGCAGTTCCCCTTGCCAGCTGGCTTTGGGTGGGGACCAGACGTGGGGCTTTTAAGAGCTGAGTGTGAACAGGTGAACTGACAGCTCTTCAGTCCTCCAGCTTCCTAATGTGCCCAATGTCTACACTGAAAGTCCCTTCCCTGTACCAGCCAGGTTCCTGCCAATCAACAAAGATGCCAAGCAGTGCCCCCTGTGCTGCCTTTGGGTTTGAAGAGCATCCACTGGAGATAAGCCAGCTGAGGAGGTCTGTCTTTGCCTCAGGTCACTGCCCCCCAGCACTGTCCTGTCCCAACACCATTCACTACCCTCCCTTCCCTCCACACGGTCCCAGCATCCTGGATCCACCAGCACCCTGAGCTGCTCAGGCTGAGGGCGAGCCAGGAGCAACCCTGGGGATGTGAAGGGCTGTGACATTTGGGAACGGACACAGCCTGTGTCACCTAAACCTCTTTCAGCACCACACCAGCTGCCTCATGGCTGTGCAGCACTTGCATCCTCAAAAGTCTTACCAGAGTTGTAGAAAACAGGGTTGGAAGGAAACATGGACATCAGTGAACATCTCCCCCTCCAAAGCAGAGCTGGCACAATTACAAGGTGAGTTTGGACAGACCGAAGAGCAGCACTGGCTGTACCCCAGTGTGTGCCTCAATCTGCAGCCTCTTTGATGCTGCAAACAACACGGCAGCTGCTTGAGAACACACAGCACCCTTGAGCAAGACAAGAAGGAAAAATATTGTCTATTTTAGCCTGAAACCACAAGGAAAACAGCGATAGACAAAAAGAATGAGCCATTTGATCAGGAAACATGAGTTAGCTACACAGGTCCATGAAAAATACCAAGGGTCTTTCAGTAACCACACGAGGTCAGGATCTGGGGATTATATCTTGTCTGAAAGATAAAACTTCTAGTGAGATTTTTAAAAAGAAGTTTATGTTTGATGATGTTTGATACCAAAAATAAACTCCCAGAGGATCATAATGTTTGATACATGATGATTTCTGACACTGTTTTCCAAATTATAATGGAAAACCTCATCTGGCTGAAGTTTCCATGCTTTGTTTTACAAAAGTCTTATTCTTTCAGTTATCTGAATGTTTAACTTAGGGGGACAGTTATGAATTGCTCTTGTCTGGACTGCAGAAAAAAAACCAAAACAAGACACAGAAGTACTGCCCATGGTTTGATGGGTTCGGTTTGATGCCTCTTAAGGAAAAGTGCTGTCCTTTCACAACAGCTGGTACAAGGCTGGGCCGTGCTAATGAGAAGCCCCTCAGTCTGAAGGATGAGCTCTCACTGGAGTTTTGACCAAGTCTGTTGTGATGCTCCATTTGCTCCTCGTGTAACTGCTCAGCTCCTGCCTCTTGGCAATGTCAGACTTTGAGACCAGAACCAGCCCCAAGTCCTGTTTAGCAGTGTTTCTAAGGAAACCTACTTAAAAATCCCTAGGGAATGGTGAAGAATTGAGTGTGCCCACCACCTGGCACCATTCTCCTTTCTCCTTTGGCCAGGGCAATGCCACCGTGGCCGGGAGCTTGGAGGGGTCAGCTGGTCCCAGATGAAGCCGAAGTTTCTGATGCAGTTGCCTGACCATCAAAAACTGGACGGCAGCCCTGAATTCTTTTCTTGCAAGTCACTTTGGACAGGCACCAGATGGTAAATACTTTCAGTCTCTCCATCCCGGGCCTGGGGTGGAAGCAGTGACCTCAAGGTAAAAGACTGCCTGGCCTGTCCCTTGTCCCTCAGGGTGGCCAGTCCTCCCAGCCTGGCTCGGCAGTCCAGTTAAGGTGTGAGAACCAGAGGGAATAAAAATGGCCAGACAGAGATGGAAATAGGCATCACCACCTCTCTAGGCTCTTGTTGTTTGAAACTGGAGCCAGATTCATTCCGGGTAGGAAACAACCTTCCCATCCTGCCAAAAGCAGAGATATTTCAAAATTTCCCAAAACCATGGTGTTTCCAGAAGTCTCATGAAAAACATCCAGCAGCCACCCTAAAGTGTCCAACAGCCAAGGGAGACCTGAGGCATCTCCTTCTCAGCTCAGGATTCTTGGCTTTTCCAAGCTGGATGTCTCTCCAGCTTTCCACCAGTGCTGTCCATTCTCCATGGACAGCCCTGCTTCTCTGCAGTGGGGATTTGAGCCAGGAGTGCTCAGAAGCAAAGGAAGTGTCCTCCCCACTAAGGTATGGAGCTGGACTCACCCTAGACCCACAGTTTCAGTGTTGATAGGAAGTGAAACAGACCCAGCAGGACCCAGGACAGCCTCAGTGCTCCCTGCCAGAGATGGACATCAGACCCCAGTCTGATTTCAGACAACTCTAGGGAGAGTGTTCAACATACAATGTAGGGTAAAGAAAGGGAGTCTTGAGCAAAGGAAAGGGATGGAACAAGACTATGGTCTGTATCCATCCCAGATGGATGCAATTTCAGCTGAGCAGGGTGTGCAAATGAGAGCTTTGCCATGTTATTCATGATGGCACGTTAAACGGCAAACACATGAAAAAACTCAGCTCTCTAAAATGTAAATTCACTGGGGCAGTTCCTTCATTTCTATAGAAACAGCAGAGCTTGCCAGCGGCTAACTCAAAGGAGATGTATTCAGATCCCTGTATCAACTATTTTCTTGCACAACTGACCACAAAAAAAAAAAGAAAATTTACAGTTCCCCCAAAAACTCGACAATAATACCATGGAAACTGTGGAGCAAAACATATGGACTTAATTACTAGCTCTGAAATCACATGTATGGTACAGAACACATACGGGGTATGTGCTCCAGAAGGGAAGGGTTATAATGGGGTATTTATAAAATGAAATGCTGAAGTGCTGTTCTCGTGCAGCTTTGCAAATCCAAACCGGAGCAAGGGCTGTACTCCTGTGCCAGGCTCTGCCTGCAGCCTCTGCAGGGCCAGCACAGCGACCTGGGCAGGCGCAGGGGACACGGACAAATGGGAGAAGGGAAGCTCAAGACCGTGTCACCCATGGAAAAGCCTCTTTGGGAAGGCAGATGATAGTAGACTTTGTGGATATCACTCCAGCCAGCTCCACTGGGCACCTCCAAACCCCAGCAAGATACCACCAATGCCAATGCCATTGGAAGTGTGGGCAGCTGGCCAGGCAGGGCAGAGTGGGTTTGGCCCCTTCTGGCTGCTTGTCTCAGGGCTGTTGACTTGACTCAGGCTTTACTCGGACTCTCTGTCCCTGCCTGAGCTCTGACAGCTTCCTGGTGATGTCGTACCATCGCAGTGATGTTGTACCATTGCAGTGATGTCACCTCACTGCATCCAAATCTCCGTGACACCAGGTATGTGAGGAAGCAATGTCCCCTCTTGCTCAGACCTGAGGGAGAGGGTAAAGAAGGTGTCCCCACTCCAAGGAGCCAAACCTGCACACAGGACACATCAGGTGTCAGGGGTTTAATCACCAGTGGGTTCCCCGGGCAGCCCCCAGCTCAGCCTCCCACAGGGGTGCCCTGCTGTCCCCCCAAACCTCACGCGTGGGTCTGTTGGCTGCTCACAGTTACGCACTGTGGGCAATGAGAGGGTTTTATTTCTGTGACCAGCACTGTCACCTGATTTCTAACTGGGAAATGAACTCATGCCTGTGAATCAGGAATCCCTAATAAACACAAGCCTGGAATAATTAATCGATGTCCCCTGTCCCCCTGCAGCAAGGCTGGATCAGTGTTCTGGCTGCTCTTGATCCACCCCAGGATGTCTGTCCGAGCCGCAGCCAGTGGGAGAGCACCAGCCCTGGAGCAGAAACCAGCAGCATGGGATGTGATCCAGCCTTCAGTACCAAACCCTCAGGGCTGTGAGCAACTGCCAGTGGGGACTGAACCCCCCTGCTCGTGAGTTCAGAGCGACGTGCCCTCCTCATGCCTCCTCTGCCACCGGCAGTGCAGATCCCTGGACCTCCGGGCATGGCCTGGGTGATGCAGGGAGCAGGGGCTCCAACGTGTGCAGTGGAGGCTCCAGCGTTGGGAGAAGTGACAACAGCCTTTGGAAGGACGCCTGGTATTCCTGCAAGCTGCCATGACCTCGTTAACAGCCTGATTGCAGTTAATGAAGCAAAACCAAAGCAGAGAGTTGAGGTGGTAACAGGAGAGCTCTGTCTGTGCTCCTCCCTGCCCGGCTCTGCCCTCCCTGCTCCGTGCCCTTGGCTTCCAGGATCTGGCAACTGCAGAGCTGAGGTCAGGATTGCTTCTCAGGTGACTGTGACAACCTGTTTCTTAAAAGGAAGGGAAAAAAGGCTGGAGGGAGGGACGGAGTGATAGGGCATCTCTCCTAGTATATCTGTAATATCTGATATCTAGCAGCGGATCTCATCATGGCTGAATGATATGGAAAGTCTGTGCACAGGCACCAGGATCCGTCCCTCGGGTTGGGACAGGAGGAACTTTCCTACCCCCAGAACACATCCTGCAGGAAAGGGCAGGGGTGCAGGAGAGGAGCCAGAGGGCGCTGCAGGGCATCCATATGCTCAGGCCTTTCCTCTGAGCTTTGAGCTCACAAATTCCCCTCTTATATCTTGTGATCAGATCTGGGGAATGGAAACGTGGAGAAGGGGCTCTGTTTCCCGAAGGTCTTGCGATGCTTGGGTTTTTCTTTCCTAAGAGGCAGCTTCGTGTCCCCAGACACAGCAGCCAAGAGGACAACTTGCACAGGGCAGACTGAGAATTGGGAGGCAACAGCTGAGCACCTGCTTCTTTTCCCCAAACTTGGATTTTTAAGTCTCACAATTGCTATGGATGATCATAATACTTCAGGGTCTGAATTTGGGTTTACAAGTCTTGAAATCAGCAGAGCCAGACTGCAGCCTTCTCTGCATCACAGACCCAGAACACGATGTTCATCCAATCCCCCCACCCCAGCAGACTTCCTGGGTGGCTGCAGCCTCACTCAGGACAGGGATGATGTGGCAGCAGCACCATGACAATAAATCCCTTTCCAGCTCTTTTGGGCAACTCAACCCCCTCTCACAGCCTGCCATGCACTGGGTTCAACATATAATAGAGGAGTGGGTGCCCCGTTCCTGCTTGGCCATGGCATTGTCCGAGAGCAGCAACAGGGACAGCCCTGTCAATCTCTTCAAATCCCAGGAGGAAGATACTGGCTCTGCCTGGGTAGACCTTGATCAGTACAGGGCAAGGCAGGAATCTTCCCTCCCAGCCATGGTAGCAGCAAGGAGCTGGATCACCCCACCAGCCTGGTTCCCCAGCCCCTCTCCCCTGCTCCCCAGGGACAGCTCAGCATCCCTTCCCTTCACTCGCTGTATCCCTGGATGGCACATTCTCACCTTGAGGAGAGTGGAAATGGCAGCTGGAATGTGGGCTGGAAAAAAAAGAGAAAGAAAAAAAAAAAAGAAGAAAATCTTGAGGCTTGTCCAAACCTATTCATGTTTATATTGGAGCCTGTGAGTGACATCAGAGCAGGGAGAGTATAAACACCCGCAGGACCTACTCCGGGCTTTAAAACCTGCGAACACGCCGCTGCCTCCAAAGTGCCCGGGGGTGATGTGCTGAAGTGGCAGAGGGGAGAGCAGCATGAGGCTCCAGCTGGAGAAGCAGCTCCTCTTCCTCTCCCTCCTCTGCATCCTCTCCAAGGTAAGGGAGACGGGGCACTGGGGCAGCTTTAGCCTTACTCGTGGAGCAGCTGCTTGCAAAGTGAGGTGCAGGGAGGACTGGGGTGTCACCAGGAGCGCGGTGGCTAACGCCGGCCGGCAGCCAGGCTGCGGTCCCACGGGGGCACAGCTGTGCTTGGGAGAGATATTTGAGATTAAGCAGCAGGGTCTCGACGTTCATGGGCCAAAGGCTCTGCTGTGGGAGTCTCTGGAGCACACAGGAATGACAGCAATGTGCTGTTTGCTCACTGTCCCTGAAGCTCTGCAGGCTGTGCTATGAGCAGTCCCTGTGAGCCAGTGAGCAGCAGCTCGGCAGTAGTGGCTCCTGCAGGCTCCTCCATCCCCGCCCAGCCTCCAGAGACAGGGGCCAAGCAGTCCTGGCATTACTCAGCTCTCCCTGCTTCTCGGGACGCTCATGCCAAGCCAATGCCTCCAATAGGATTTGGGTTGTTGTAGTTATTTTAATTTTTTTTTTTTTCCTCTTGGACTCTGTGAAAATATTTGCCTGTGCAGAGAACCGCTCCAAGTTAATTAGAACTGCTGCTTGAATCCCCAGGCAGACCTCCTGCGAGCAGGGATGTTGTGGCAATGTCGTGCCTATTTGACTCCTTTCCCAGAAAGTTCAGATCTCTGATAGGAGCCACATTGTCACCTAAAGACAAGCCAATTACAAGGAGCAGAGGGAAATGGATTAACGGCTCGGCTAATCTTCTTAAAACATTGATTTGTAATAGCAAACTCCCAAAACTCCCTTGGCTGCCTTTGTAAGTTGTGACAGAGAAAAGATTCTTGCCCCAGGTGTTTGCAAGAGTCACCAAAGGCCCTCGTGCTGCCAGAGCAAACCAGGCCACCACAGACAGTCCCTGGGTCCCCGCTGCAAGTTTCTCTCTGATTTCTGCCACATTAATAATGCTGCTCATGGATAGAACTAGAACAAGACCCAAATCACCCAGGCCATTTTGGATATATTTTATCTCCAATTGCTGGCACTGACACTTCTACAGCCCCATGAAGAACATCTGAACTGCTGCAAATGGGGAATAGACAGCACACCAGTACTTACCTTTGCTGTCTGACTGGTCATGTCAGACCTGATGCCACTGGGAGAAACTGGAAGTGAAAGAAAAATGGTATCTAAAACCCACACAGTTGGGTTGGACCCTTGGCAGGCTCAGCAGACACACCTGGACCAGGGCAGGGATGAATAGTTTGGTTGCATGTTTGCTGCACTGCGCGTGCTGGCCCTGCATCAGGCAGCATGTGCATGGTCCTGAGCAGCAGGGCTGCCGGGGGGGCTTGGAGCTTCCAGGGGGGCTCACACACACTGTCAGGTCAGTACTGGCAAAGAACTCACTTCCAGACAGCTCGCTTGGCTTCAGGCTCCACATGCAACAGCCCTGTCAGATGTGACATGACGGGAGCACAAGTGCTGCCTGTATGAGCTGTTTGTGCCAGGGTGGTTGTGCAAGCAGGATGAGCCGACGGGATAAACACCTGCCTGCCCAGGTGAACTCCTGTGGGCGCATCCCTGGCAGACAATTGGCTGAGCAGGGAAAGGACTGCAGTGCACAGCCCTGCCAAAGTGATTACTCGGTCTAGCCTGGAGGGAAAACACAGCTCCCAGTCCATGAAAACGTGCCTGTCTCGGGGCTCCTCGCCCAGAGGGCCAGGCCAGGTGGGGATGCTGCAGCCAGGGACAGGCAGGGGATCCAGCGAGGAACACAGAGAGGTCTGCCTGGCCTCAGATCCCCACTGCCGATGCAATGTCCTGTTTCTGGGCAGGAATGAGAGCTGTTAAGACTGTGCGGAGTGAGGCGCTGAGCCTTCACCATGTGAATTCAGTCCTTGCAAAGCCTCGTCTCCAGCTGGACACAACCCACTGCCTTAGGGGCAGGCATGGGGGTGGGCTGCTTTCCCTCCCTCCCACTGGGCTGCCTGGGGCTGCTGACCTCATTAAATAACCACCACTGCATGGGATGTTCACCTTGTGGCTCCATCCTCCTCCTGTGTATTCAGAGCAGTGCTACATTTAAGACCCAGTCTTGCAGAGTGCTGAGCATCCTGGATTCTCCCTGGTTTTCCATAGGTGCCCTTCAAAGGAAGCAGTAGCTTTCCAGGCTGCTTCACTGTATTCCCATGGATTTGCAGAGCCTTCTTCCACCAAAAATCTGCCCTCGTGGTTGAGAGGTTACCTGGCTGTGCCAGGGATTTCACCATTAGCCAAAACCAACCTGTATGGAATCAGTGATGCCTTTGCCTCTGCAGGTGTGTGCCCAGCTGTGCCGGAGACCATGCTACTGCCCCTGGGTGCCACCCCGCTGCCCCCGCGGGTCCCCCCTGGTCCTGGATGGCTGTGGCTGCTGCAAGATCTGTGCCCGGCGCCTGGGAGAGCCCTGTGACTTCCTCCACGTCTGTGACCAGAGCCAGGGCCTCGTCTGTGACTACAGCACAGCACCTGCAGGGACGGGAGGCACCTGCAACTGTGAGCACAGAGGTCCCATTGCCCCCAGGGATTCCCTCACACCCCAGTTCCAGCCAGGGCCTCAGCTGGCTGCAGGCATCCCACAGCACTGTCAGGGAAGTGGGTAAGGCCAGGAAAGCAGCTTTTCTGAGGAAGGAACACACAGCTTGGCCAAGGGGCTGTGCTGCAGATGCTGCTGGTTCCCCACTGAGATTCAGGGTGGTTTGAGCAAGGATGGACGTGGGTGTCCTAGGGATGCTGCTGTCACCCAGGCAGGGCTGGAGCCTGGGATTCCTGCAGAGAAATCTCAGAGAAACATTTGCTAGCCTGGAAACCCTGGAGGCAGGGTCAGAGCCAAAGGGCAGGGGGGCTCTCACCAGCTGGTGAGCTGTTCCTTTGAAAAAACAGAGACGTGAGGAGGGAAGGTAGGGAAGGGGGGGAGGTTGGGTGATGAACATGCTTCTGCACACCCATGTCTGCCCCACATACCTCTCAGTCACTTTTGTGGCCCCCTCACCACTCCAGTGCCTTCATGCCAGCCCCACTGCTACCCTGGCGGTCCCTCTGCCACCCACATCTCTGTCACTCTGTCCCTAACGGGCTCCTCGTCTGTCACTTGCAGTTGAAGATGACGAGGAGGGCTGTGAGGTGAACGGCCGGGTCTGTCGAGATGGAGAGGTTTTCCAGCCCAGCTGCAAACTGCAGTGCCGTTGCCTGGACGGGGGCTTCACCTGCATCCCACTGTGCCAGGAGGATGTGCGGCTGCCCACCCCAGACTGCCCCTACCCACGGCGTGTGGAGACCCCAGGGAAGTGCTGCCCTGAGTGGATCTGTGACACCCAGGACCAGCGCCTGCCGCGGGATGCCAGGGCAGGTAAGATGCAGGGCAACTCCAGGGAGGGGATGCCCACACAGGTCTCTGGCGATGGCCCCTTCACCCCAGGCTCTGAAACATCAACAGGAGACGCCTCACAGTTCTCTGCCACACAGGGCTCTGCCCACAGCACCACAGGGCATCTGCACAGGATCCAGCTCAACCACCCTTTTGCCCCTGCTCTTTCTTCTTTCAGTGCCCGGGCCAGTGTCCCCACTGCTGCCATACCCCTGCCAGGAGTGGGGCACGGAGTGGAGTGCCTGCTCGGCCACCTGCGGCATGGGCTTTGCCACCCGCGTCTCCAACCAGAACCGCTACTGCCGGCTGGAGACCCAGAGGAGGCTCTGCTTGCTCAGACCCTGCCCCGTCCTGCCGCCAGCGTTCCCGGCGGTAAGTGAGGGTTGGGTGGAGCTGGTGGTGCCTCTGGGTTCGATGGGCAAACCAAAAGCCAACTTGAGATCCCCACTTAACTGCAGGTGCCCCATCACCCCTCCTCAGCCCTGAGCTGACAGTGTCTCAGGGACAGGTAAACCATCTCCTGAAGCTTTGCTTGGAAAACTGCTGATGGCAGGTGCAGACCTGAATTTTGGCATCTCTGCATGTCCAAATCCAGGAGCACTCTGGAACCCACAGGTGAGCTCGTTCTCCACTCTGCCTTTCCAGAGGGGAAGAGGAGGTCGTTTGTAGCCTTGCCCACCCTGGTTTCATCCCGGAGCCAACGCCTTATCCCGGCAAAGAGTCTGGCACAAACCTATGGCATTGTGGTTTTGGTGAAGATGGAGGATGTTTCCATCAGTAAACTAGAGAAGAACTGATGGACCTTGGCTGCAAAGGAGGTTGGAAATAGAGAACAAGAACCCCATATCACCCAGCACCTGCCTCCTGTGTGCACCCTGCTGTCCCAGGCACAGTCACTGGGCAGTGTTCCCGAGTTTTTTATGCTGAATGAAATCGGAAATGGGGAAACCCTGCCCCAAGCATGAACCCACCCAAGAATCCGGGAATTGGTCCTTTCTGGGATCAGTGGGGCTTCTGGAGGAGAGGCGATGCTGCTCCTCCACCACACCATGCAGCTCTGCTCTGCAGGGACTGCAGGAGAGACCATCTCCAGCACCTGGAAGCCCAAATCCCTGGAGGGAACCCTCATGCCCTGTCCCCCCCAGGGAGGGAGCAGGTACATCAGGCTGCACCCCACAAGTCACTGCCACGCCAGGCTGAGCCGCTCCACCGTGTCGGATCCCAGCCATCCCACGACAACCCACTCTGAGACCCATCAGCCTCCTTCCTGGGCGTGGGCAGAGTCCTCCTGATGGCAGCTCTAATTCACCTTCCCTGCATCCCTCCAGAACAAACACGAGCCTTCCCGCTCCTCCTGGCCTCCTCCTCTCCAAAGCGCTGGCGGTTTGGCTGGGCTTGGGCGAGCGAGGAGCTCAGACGCCGGAGACACCGTTCCGCAGCACCAGACATACCGCCTGCCATCCAAGCACATTCCCTGGGAGCCGAGGCCAAAGGAAAAGCACGAAAAAGAGAAAACAAGTCGCAAAGATGAGTCGGAGCTGCCTCCCGACAGGCTGGAAGTGCTCCAGCTGTGCAGGAGTCGGCGCGGGAGAGCTGCTCGGCAGTTCTGACTGTACTTTCTGTAAGCAATAACCCTCCTGGGTGATGGAAAATGAAACCCAAATGCCCTCTAACGGCCTCGCACAAGTGTGCAGAGGGAACATTCCACCGCAGGAAGAGAGGGGCGGCTGTGAGGAACAGCGGGTTAGGCGACGTGTCCAGGTGAGACATGGACTTTGTAGATGTGTATTTCTGGAACTCAAAATAAACGTGTGCTCATCCAAGTGTGGAGCTTGTCTGTGAAGACAGTGAGCCTGGCTGTGCTGCTCATGGCCACCTTGGTGGCCACAGGAAAGTCCTGGCACAGGATGGGACAGCCTGGAAGCATCTCAATTCAGGCTGCTTGGAGTAAGAAAAGAAAAAAACCCCATGAATCAAAGCACCGAACATGTTATTACAGTATAACATACCCTGGATTAAATCATGACCTTTTGCTTTTAGCCAGCTGTAAGCTCCATCATCTCTGCTGACAGGACCGTAGCAAGCCCAGGTCTCCATGCAGTGTCGGGATATGCAGGAGAGCAGGGATGGCACTGACTGCACTGCTGCTGGGTCTGCAGTCCCGGGCACAGCCCAGGCCATGCCTCTTCTCAGCCTCCCAAAAATCAATGCCCAAAATTTCCCGTGACTCATCCCTTCTCCTGCCAGACCCATACCTCCTCTGCTCCCCCTGGACTGGGATTTTCCCAGCATCACTCCACCATTGTCACCAGCTGACTGTCCCCCAACTCAGGGCAAATGACATCAGGGCAGATTTGGAGGTGCAGGGGCAAAAGGCTGAATGGCAGAAGGAGCTCTCCTCTCCAGCCCAAGGGAGAGCTTCCTCACCAGCAGCAGGAAAGGCATCAATGCCAAGGCAGCTGCTCACCCACTCCCCTGGGCTGAAAATAAAACTGAAGTCAAGGATGCCTTTCAATCACTTCTTGGGGTGGATGTGGAGGGGTGGAAAAGAAACAAAAGAAAACCTCACTGCTCCTGCAGTAAAACATTGCTTACAAAGAGAATTATTCACCGTGATCACCTGGTGCTCAGCCTGAATACAAATCATGTATTCCGTTTGATCTGGGGGATATGGTGAACCTCCAGCAGGCAGCAAATCACAGAACGAACACCTGTGGTTGACTTTCTTAGTTCTGTGACAGCAGTGCCAAAAAAAGCGGTGACACACAGGGCTCATGTAGACTTTAAAGCTACCATGTTCCTCGACTGACATGGATAAAACATGCTGTGTGTACTGAAAATCCTGTTTTTAAGCCAGTTCTTGTTTGAGCATGTTGGGGTTTGGCCACCAAGGCCAGGTGAGCTGCTGGCAAGAGAGTGTTGCCAGGACTGTCAACCCCTCCCCGGCCTTGCCCAGCCACCTCTGGGTGATGGTAAAAACCAAAAGGTCCTTTTTTAAGAAGCAACCTGTAATTCTCATCTCAAACAAATGACTCAATGCACCTCTGCTATGATTTTCTTCCTTTTTTTCCCCCTGCAGACTGCCACTTCTCCCTGATTCACTAAGCAGAAAATATCTAAATAATGAATTAATGATTCCAAATAAATCAGTGTTATTTTTCCCCTGAGAATACAGGGAAAGCAACTCTTACAATTTGATTGCCAGTCTCACAATATTTGCCATTCCCTCTAAAACCCTGCTACCCTGGAAACATGGCTATTTGAGGCTCACGTTTATTACAGGCTCTGACGCAGGGTCCTGTCTTTGCCTGCTCGTGCGGGGCAGTAGATAAATACTCTGCCATTCACAGGTGATTTCAGGAACCTGTAAAGATAAAAATCCCCAAATCAGAAGAAAATTCACTCTTATCCTTAAGGCATAAGGCCACATCTGCACACAGACACAGCATGGATTTGCCAACCACACTTCTGAGCCAGTGGTGAGCAGCAGATCCCAGCTCATTTCTGTGCAAGCACGTGCAGCAGCTGAAGGGAAACTGTGCTAGCACATGAGAAAACAGTGTGCATCAGAATTTCTTTTCTAAGTCACTCTCATGACTGATGAGTTTTAATTGCATGGAGATGGCTGAGAAACGGCTGGATGAGCCTCTCATTAAAGCAAAACATTTTCAGAAACTGAGCACAAGAGTGCAGAGCTCAGTTTAAAAAACAAAATATAAAGTAAATCAAAGCACTTTTTTTTTTTTTTCCCCTGGAAGTCCATCACTCGAGCTCTGTGTTTACAGGAGCTGCCTTGGCCCTGAGTGTTCATCCTGCCAGCAGCAATGCTGTCACATGCCGGAGCCAGGCGCAAGAGGGGAGCATCCTGATACGGGATGCTTGGGCAGAGCTGGCAGTAGTACCTGTATTGCAAGTGAAACCATGGGCCAAGCGAACACCCAAACCACCCAGGATGGCAGGCACAGGAGAAGAGCCATGTCCCTGTGCTGCCTCCAACAGCAGAGAACAGGAGATGTGGAGGGCATGGGGCCACAGCCAGGCATGGGCAGTGCTCCCCATGCCCTGCCCTGCTCCTCCCTTCCCACGGGAGGAAGCATCCACCTCCAAGCCCTCACTGTGGGGACAGGGAAAGTTTTGCCTTCGCTTCTGAGAGCAGGTCACACCCCTTCCCATGACCGCACCAGTCCTCCCAGCCAGCTGCTGTCTCTGCCTCAATCTCCCCGATGGCTGATGCTCTGGGACAAAGGGAACCACTCCCAGTCTGTTCCTCTCCTCTCGATGCCCTTCCACACCTCCATAAAGCTGCAGGTGCCACCCCAAGCCCCGGCTGCAGGGGCAGCTGAAGTGCACTGAGGTGAAGGGGGCAGGAGCAGGGCAGGATGGAGAACTGCTTCCCTGAGGGCTGCACCCCCATGGACCCTCCTTTCTGCTGCTGCCCCTCCAGGAGCACAGACCTCACCCAGAGAGTCTCTGAAAACCTCAGAAATGCTGTAACCTCGCCCCATGGAAACAGCTTCTACAATTCACCACTGTAGCACTGAGATTTTATTACAAAGGCAGGAAATAGCAAACAGCATTTCCCATCACTTATCTGCTCCCGCAAGCACTTTTTGAAGTCAACAAACACACTGATACTCCCAAAAAGCAGCTACCACCACCCCGTCTGTGTCTTGGGCTTCCCCACCCTGTCCCCAAACTGCGGTGCCGGAGCGTGGTCCATTGGAGATGTTTGGCTGCTCCCAAGGATGGATGGGCAGGGATGGCTCAGCAGGACTCACCCCTCCTCCTTCAACCCGCTGCCAACTGAGATATCTGCCTCCTCTCACCCCCTGTTTTGATTCAGTTGCTGGAAAGAAGGTGGCCATCGCCCTTCCTGGGCCCAGCCCTCCACCTAAAGTTGTTTTCTCAAGGCTGTTTTTGTACGGTTTGCCAGGGTAAACCTTCTCCCTGCTGCTTGCTGCCCTGCAGACTCTCATGCCTGGAGACTGAAGTTATTTCTGGCCCTGTTTATGCAGCAGCAGCTGCTCAGCAATGCAGTCGAGGCTGCCTTTCCTTGGGGTCTGCTTTGGGGTCGCTGGTTTTAGCTCTTGCCACCACGTCACAGTATCTGGGTGTGTTCTGTGGGGCGTCCCCTGCGACAGGGAAGGCAGGAGAGGAAGGTCACAGCCCACCCTGCGTGTCCCCCGCCACGGGGCGGAACCACTCGAAGGAGCCAGGGGTTTGTGTTTGGGGAGCGACACAGAAATGGGTGGCAGGACCAGCTGCAGTGAAGAGGCAGCTCTTGAGCAGGGAGTGGGGCTGCTGCTGCCCGTGCTGAGGGCAGGCAGCCCCCCACGCCTCTGTCTGCTGGCACTGCCAGTGCCACCGGCTCTGCCACAGCGGGAATGGCAGCATAAGCCCCATGGAAAGCTGCCAGTCTCTGCCTTAACTCTGCTGTCTGTATTACTGAGCGTCGGAGCCAGGAGAAAGGCTCTCAGGAGTGGAAGTGAGGGCAGCTCGTGGGGTACAGGCTTCCAGCCCCCCGGTCTGGAAAACTGGGAGGTTTCTCTTCACTCCAAGTGCGACAGAACAGGAACGGACTGAAAGTATTGCCCCCTCCTTGTCAGACATCTCCACAGCACAGCCCCTCTCCCGACTCCCTGCTCCCTGTCTCCCGCTCCCTTCAGGCTCACACAGCACCCAAAATAGCCAGGGGGCTGCGGCATCCCTGGCGCCCGGCTCAAAATATCTGAAGTGGGCTGGTGGGAGGCGCCGAAGGAGTGGCGGAAGCCACCAGCCAGCCAGGCCCTCTGCTGAGGCAGCCCTCACCACATCCTCCCCGTGCTCGGGGGAAAGCCCAGCATCCCGAAGCCCCAGTCCGGGTTCAGCAGGAGCGGGGAGGTGAGGGCGGCCGCAGCCTGTGCCAGGGCTGGCTCTGGGCACGGCGCTGCCGGTGCCACCCGTCCTGTGGGCACCGGCACCTCTGAGCACTGCCACCGCCTGCCACGCCGGGCAAGGCCGCCCGCAGCACCCCATGGCTGCTGCCACGTGGCCGGGCAATGGCAGCGGGGCTTCGTGCCCTGTGCACGCCGCCTTCACCCATCACTACCTGCCTCCGGTGTACCTGGCGGTGATCCCGCTGGGGCTGGTGGGGAACGGGCTGGGGCTGTGGCACATCTGCTCGGGGCGCTGGCAGGGCGCCCGCCAGCCCCTCAGCCTGCTGGTGGGCAACCTGGGGGTGGCCGACCTGCTGTACGTCAGCACGCTGCCCTTCCTCGTCAGCTACTACCTGCAAGGCAGAGTGTGGGTCTTCGGGCAGGGCTGGTGCCGGGTCACCCGCAGCCTCTTCCACCTCAACCTCTACGCCAGCATCGGCTTCCTCACCTGCATCAGCGTCCACCGCTACCTGGGCATCGTGCACCCGCTGAAGGCACGGGGCAGGTGCCAGGGGGCAGCCTCTTCGGTGTGGCTCAGCGTGGTGGTCTGGGCATGGGTCATTGCTCAGGTAGCTCCTGATCTTGCCTTCAGCAAGACGGATGACAAGGGGATACAGTGCCATGACACGACGAGGAGCACGAACCTGGGAGTTTACTTGCTGTACACCTTGGCTGTCACCGTGACTGGGTTCATCATCCCGTTCCTCCTCATCATCGGGTGCTACTGCCACGTGGTGATTGTGCTCTGCAGGAATAACACCATGGACCTCGAGCTCAGGAGAAGAAGTATCAGATTGGTGATTCTGGTGATGGTTCTCTTCTCCATCTGCTTCCTCCCCTACCACGTCTTCAGAAACCTCAATTTGTTGTCTCGTGTCTGGCAGATGCAAGGGTACTGCACACAGGTTTCAAAGAACATCTACATTTCCTACCAGGTGACGCGGGGCCTGGCCAGCCTCAACAGTGCCCTCAACCCTCTGCTCTACGTTATTGCCGGCAAAGACTGCATGTCACAAATAACAACCATGTGCCAAAAAGCCAGACAGCGCCTGAAACGCACCTCCAGCAGCAAAACCCCTTGCCAGGAAGATGAGAGGAAGGGGACCACCATTCTTTCTCAGGAGGAGGCTTCTGATGATCTTTGAGGTACCCAATACCATCCCCCCCACCCCCAAAGGACGCACCACCTCAGCTTGTGCTTGGCCTCTTCCTGCGTGCAGCCCACCCACACCAACACCTTTTTTGCCGAGATGGTGACTGCAGCATCGTGGCCTCCTGTCTCACACAAGGGACAGGCAGGACTGTCAGCACTGGAGAGCAAACTGGGATTGGGTTTTAAGAGCAAAGCTGCTCCATCTGACCATTTTGCCTGCAGTACATCTGGAGATGGAAGGAGATGAACATCACGTTTGCTCCAGTCCTGAAGTATTTTTCTCCAGCCTCTAATGCAGCAGCCTGACCTGGTTAACGCTCTCCTCCTTCCTGGACACTCATCAAGCTCCTCAATGAGTGAGGGATGGGCCTGGGGAGGGAATGATGCCTTGTTCCCCCACTGCAGACTCTCTCCCCCACTGGACATGAGTTAGAGAGGATTCCCTCCTTCACCTAAGGAGAGGATACTACGTGCATTGCAGGACAGCTGAGAGGGTGAATTTTTGCAGGGGGGAGGTGCTTTGGAAATGGAAATACTCGTTAAAAAATCAGGTTTTAAATATGTGACTATGCTGTGCCAGTTCCTGGGTTAGTTGTTCCCAGGTGACTGAGCTGTTTCAGGATCTCTCTCTTTTGGAAGAGCATATAGCAGACACCAACAAATGGGCATTTTAACATATTTGGAGGCTGTTGGTTGGGGTTTTATTTTGGAAGGTGAATGGCTGCAAATCTCCAGGTGGGTGCTTGCATCTTGCATCCGGCCTTGCGAAGGCATTAGATGTGTATCGTGAAAATCAGATGAGTGAAAAAAAAGAGAAGCAGTGCTGGTTTCAAGGCTTTTGAAGGCAGGATTCGATGACAGTCAGTTTGTCACCAGTGGGGGCTGGCATGTCTCTGCTCCGGGGCGGGCAGAGGCTCCCAAGCAGTATTTTGTTTTTTACTCTTGGTGTTACTGTGAGCGGCTCAAACGTTTCGGTTCTGTGGGAGGAACAAGGTGATTTGCAACAACGGCTTGGCTGAAGGAAGTAGATTATGAGTTAAAATCAGCCCATGCTGTGAAAGTGCTGACCTGCAGGCTTTGGCCCCTTCCTGGGGGCAGCCCCCACAGATTGACACCCATTTTGCTCTTTGCTTGTCCTTTATTTCTGTCGCTCCTTGCACGGACCCGCCTTTGCTGCGGCACGGAGGGAGCGCGCCTGCCTTTCAGCGCCGTTAATATGTCTAAAGTGCAAATAAACACCTCATGCTTTCAGTCGTGAGTCGTCTGGCTTCTTTTAAAGCTTCATGGGAACTAGGGAACCAGCTGGCCTGCGGGCTGGGGCAGGGACCTGCCCGTTCAGGAAGCGGTGATGAACTTCCCAGTGCTCTGCAGGCTGGGAACTGCTGGGAGACTGCAGGCAGGTGGCAGAGAGGGGTCTGGGACAGGTGTGCACTGGGGTGACAGGTCCCCGGAGTCTGCTCAGCACCAGTCAGGGGTTCAGAAGAGCCCCGAAACATCCAGCTCCCATCTCATCTGGAAGAAACCCAAAGACAAAGTTTAAATTCACAAATTAAATGAGATCTTCTTCTCTCTCTGTAGCAGGGAAGTTTGGGACATTAGGATAAGATCGGGCCCCTGCTGCTTGCACACACTCCAGAGCTCGGAACTCTTCTCCTCCTTTTCTGAAAAAACATCCATGCCTCCGAAAACTGTCCAGCTCTTCCATCTTCACACATGGATCCTATCCAAGATGCTACAGCTCCCCACAGAACCAGCTTTGGCTCCCACAACCCATGGGAACTGCATCACCCTGTCGCTGCACCCACTTTCGGCATGATTGATTGAAATAAAGCATCGCCACACCCTGGGGAGGGAGTGCTGCGTAGGAAGTGCCAGCAAACTCTGCTCTTGCCCTCTGCATCTCTGTGCCCAGACCCATCTTCTCTAGTGGCCCCATGGGTAATGATGATTTAAAGATCTGTATCCTGAGAGGCATCTTTGAGCCCCAAGGACAGATGCAGCCATAAATCTGCTCATTTTTCTGTGTCCTGCATCTGTCAAATCAGCAAAAGTTAGTAAGGATCTGTGTGTTGGGCTGATGTCTCAGATATTTAGGCTGGGATTATTTTTGGGTGTTTTTTTATCTCTTGCTTTGCAGTCCTTTTAATCCCCAGACAATGCTGTTTCCCCGTGTGAACTGGGCTGGATGGAATGAGCTCCTTCCCTTTATTAGCTATGTGTGTAATTAAGTGTCAATCACTGGCACATGGGCTTCTTCACAGCTGGCGATGGGACAACAAAACAGCCCTCAATGGTACAGCCCTCCTTCCTCCAGCCTTCCTTCCTCCTTCCAGTCCTTCTTCCTCCAGTCCTCATTCCTGCTGTCTCTGCCAGGGAGGCTCCTGCCAGGGGGACCTGCTAAAAATGTGTGGGCACTGCTGACTGCTCAAAACCTCCCCAGGGCTCTTTATTCCCTGTGACCAGAGGGGTGAAATTGTCCCTGGAACAACCAGCATGGGCAGCTCCCAGTCTGTCCCGGTCCCCACTTGTGGCATGGGAAAGGGAGGACGCAGCACATCTTTGGGAGTGGGTAAAGGGACAGAGAAGATGGGAGTTGTCATAATCCCCCTTTCCCTTCTCCCAGCACCTCTGCCAGCTATTGGCAGGGCTACACAGAAGCATTTGCTGCTGGCAGGAGGGGACCAGTGCCATTGGAGTTGCTGTCCCATGGTTACATCCTGAACCATCACCTCTTTTGGGCTCCTGGCTTATGATGAGCTGAATGTTCTTCTTCCCCTCCCTTGGCTGTCTGTTGCCAGACTTGGAAGGTGCCTAAAATCAGGTGGGAGGAACCCCACCTGCACTGTCTGCTTTCCCCACAGCCTCTCTGTCACAGCAGAGTGGAGCAATGATCTTATCTGCAAAATGAAGCTGAAAGCAGATTTTTAACTCCTTTATGCAGATCAGACCAAACCAATAAATCAAACACGGTGGGAATTCTCTTGCTGACATTAATGGGATCAGGATGAAGTCTAGAAATTTGGCAGCATTTCTTGCTTCATTAAATAAACCCCTCTTGGTTGAGGATTTGTTGCAAACACAGTCAAGATTTGTTATGTTACAGAGACCTTTTGAGCTGACAAACCAGGGAAGCCAGTCAAGCAGAAATAACAAGCACATGTATAGATACACAGATGTACAACCACTTTCTTCCTCCAAAATGCAGAACTGTTTTTCTTGGCATGCAAAACACTCTACAAGAAGAAAATATCACTCTCAGCAGCAGCTAAATGCACAGAACTCAACTCTGATTAATTCTTTATTTCATTTTGCACAGAAATCTGCCTCTGACTGAGCTGTCCCACTCAATTCAGGGGTGTTGGTATGGCCAGTGAAGCTCTGACTGCTCAACAAGTGTGGGTTGGCTGCCCTGTGCTGAGAACATGGGCTTATGCCTTTGTGCCAGAGATTTTCACATCCAGGGAGAGCAGGAGCTGCTGCAGACAAGGGCTGGGGGTGCCAGGGACGTCACTGTGGGACTGAGATGGTGCACAGGGTCCCTGTTGGGCAAGCAGAGCATCCCCATGACACGAGAGCCCCCAGGCCCAGGCAAGATGTGAAGGCCACGTGTGAAGCTGGAGGAGAAGCAGCATGAGCAGGAGGTTCCCAGAGGATTCAGCTCCCCATTACTCCGGGCACCTGGCAGTGGGACTTTGGGGAGCATCTCCTATGGCATGGTGGGAGGCTGCGGTGTGCACACAAAAAGGGATGAGTCACTCGGGTCACTAATGAAAGGTCACAGCTTCCTCAGGTTCGGTGAGAGGCATTTATTTCTTCAGCAAAACAATTTCATTGCTAAAGTACCTTTGGCCACAATGATAACAGACATGACAGGTTCTCTTATTTACCAAGGATATTTTTCAGACTGGGAAGGAATGGTAGATGCAATTACTCCAGGTGGCTTGGGAAAAACTGGTAAATATACCTGGGACTGGGTGCTGTTGGTGAAGATTTTAATAAAAATTAAAAATCGGAGTCTTTGTCGATGCCATGCGGAGCATTTTGGCATCCAGGAGACCAACAGCTTGCGAAGAAGAGCAAACCACAGGAATAGAACAACACTTTGCGCGTCTGTGTGAAGCCATCAGTCTAATACTACTCCTGCAGAGCACGCAGTTATACATAGGTGGTGCCGTGCAGCGCCGCACCTGGGCAACGTGCGGGGCTGCGGAGCGCACCGCCGGCTCCCGCACCGCCGCCAGCTCCCGCACCGCCGGCTCCCGCACAGGCGGCTCCCGCACCGCCGGCTCGCGCACCACCGCCGGCTCCCGCACCGCCAGCTCCCGCACCACCGCCGGCTCCCGCACCGCCGCCGGCTCCCGCACCGCCGCCGGCTCC
>VWZG01008762.1:1644012-1713855 GCA_013396735.1 Grallaria varia | reverse complement strand
CACCGCCGGCTCCCGCACCACCGCCGGCTCCCGCACAGGCGGCTCCCGCACCGCCGGCTCCCGCACCTCCGGCACGCCACAGCTCCCAGCTGGAACGCATTTGTATGGGCGCTACGGAGCAACTGCGGCTGCAGCCCGCGGGCTTCAGAGAGTCGTACCATTTTTCATACCATCCCTCTGTACATCCCCCGCCAGCAGCAAGCCCTCCCCGCCCCTCGCCATCGGCGCTGGTCACTGCCCGAGGCGGGCGCCAGGGCAGGAGCAGGGCAGGGAGAAACCTCCGGGGGCCGCCCTGTGCGCCACGACCTGCGCTGCCTCCTCGGCGTCCTGGGAGGAGACTGAATTTCTCCCAACACCTCTGCTCCGTCATGAACAGGAGGGGCACTCAGGTCCGGTCTGGCTCCCCGAAGAGCACAAGGCACGGCGCAGCCAGTGTGAAATTCTTCTGCTTGTTTGGGCTCATGGGCAAAATGTTTACCCTAAGGAGCATCAGAGAGCTCCAAGGCTTCTCAGAGGCACCACAGCCCCTCCTCAGAGAGCCTGCTGCCATGCCGTGCAGAGGACATCCAAGGACAGGGGACAGATTAACTGTGTCCTGGCTGCCTTTGCTCTGATGAGGAGGGGGAGAACCACACGACCACACAGCACAGCTCCCAGGCTGCTCTTACCAGCACAGCCCACCCCGCAGCACCGCCGTGTCTCCAGTCCAGGCACAGCAGTGAGAAAGTCCCAGGGCAATAGGAAAGTGCTCGCATGGAGGAGAGCTCAGAGGCAGGTTCACTGATGGTGATGCCAAGAGCCAGACACTCTTACTGAATGAAGTGTTACTTGGTTTTGGAGGCAAAAATGTCCCTCTAAAAGTGTGCGGTGCTGGGATGGCTTCACAGCGCCATGCTGAGAGTCATGGGGGAGATAGGGATGCAGAGCTCCCTCGGGATGCAGCTCATCCAGGAGCCTGGAGCCATCCAAGAACCCCATGGGTCTGCAGTACCCATCAGGAGGTGCTGCAGCTTCCCCAGGGCAGTTCCATAACTCCTCCTCCCAAAATTTACTGCCAGCAGCTGTGGTTAGCTCTGGTGGGAGTAAACCCAGCAGCACAGAAAGCAGGAAGAGGGTTTATGTTGCTTTCAGTGCCACATGGTGAGGAGCAGAGGCTGTCTGGTGGATAAACCAGGCAGAAGTAGAGGACACATCGTTTCCCCAAGGCACATCACAGGGTGAGCGCTGGACCTGCAGGCACATCAGCACCTCCAAATCCCAGGCTGGGGGAAGCTCACAGGTCTCACCTGCCTCCATAAAGGGGACTGTTGGCATGCTAAATATTTCAGAACCCACGGAAGTCTCTGATTTATTTTTCCATTTAGCTCAGGTGGTTTGCTTTCCTCCAGAAAAGCCTACTGTTAATTAGATTCCCTCTAACTTATTCATGGCAGATCCGACGTCCTGATGCCTGGAACAGCTGTGATTCCTGTGCTGCCATTTGCTGTGCCCCAGGGACACCACACAGCCCCTGAGTGTGGCAGGGAAAAAAGGGCCAGGGCTGGAGCAGGGGACAAGCAGCTGGGCCAGGTGCACACAGGGAATTTTTGCATTTGCAGTTCAGAGAGGATGTGTCTCATCTCCCTAGTTAGTCCTTCCAGAGAAAAGCCTGGAGAGAAGAAACTGGAAACCCTTTGCATATAAACAAGACTTAGTAAAATATGCAGTTTCAAGGTGGAGGAAGAAATAAGTCCCCAACACAGTGCTTAGACTGCAGGAGAAAACAAATATTTTCATTTCATTCCATTCGTTGCCCACTGGGAACCTGCTGTGCTCTCAGGCATGGGCAGCTGGGAACATTTCACAGGGCATTTACAGCTCTCTCAGCTGGGAAATCACTTGTGGTCCCAAAGCCAGAGCCATTCTGGCCTCTGGATTCTGGGACCAGCCACGGAGCATCACTAGCAGGGGAAGAAAAATGCATCTTGGAGGAATCAAGCCCTGCATTGGAATAAGTCGGTGCCTGGCTGGGAGGCTCAGTCAACCTCTCGGTGCTGGTTCCCTGAGCTCCAGAGGCAGAACAGGAAAGCGCATCTTGAGTTTTACTAATAAACACATTTTCCCCCCGCTGAAGTGCTGGGGCCAATTTGTTTCTTGCCGGGTTATTTTTAGCATCAAAATGAGCCATTTGCTGTAAACTGTTTGCCTGGGAAGCAGAGCCCTGTGGCGGCAGACGGGGCTGCCACAGTTCCTCGGCCTCCAGGTCACTGCCCGGGCTGCTGGACAAGCAAATCCCACCCGGAGCAAGGCTCAGCTCGATGGTGGGATGGGACCCACCACCATTCCTTCCTGAATGGTGCTGCCACCTGCCCTGAAGTGGAACCTGGGCAAATGGGACCCGGTTATTGTGCCATCCATGTGGGCAGACACCTTTGGCACTCATTGGGTGCCACGTGGGCTGTGATGTGCCACACAGCAGAGCAGAGCCCATTGCTCCCCCACGGGTGTCCCCGCAGCAGTTCAGAGCCTTTCCAGTCCCCGCAGTGCAGTGCTGCCATGGCACAGCCTGCCCTGTCACCAGGGTGAGCCGACACCGGGGAACCCTCTGAAAGAGCCTCACATATTTGCAATTCATTCCCAGACCCTTCGGCCCCCCCAGCCCTGACCTTCCTGGCAGTCCCAGGGACTGTGATGCAGGGAAGTCATTTATAGCATGGTGATGCCACCGTCCGTGGCAGGAGCAGAGGCAGGCTCGGGGTCAGGCTGTGCTCTCCCTGTGCCCAAGGGTGAGTCTGCAGTGGCAGTGGCAGCTCATCTCCAAATTCACTTTCCCCAGAAGCAGGACCCTTCTCCAGACACACTCACAAAGCCTCTCTCCTTCATCACTGGCATCCAGGGTCTTCTGGCAGGGACCAGCTCACCCCAGCACCAGCAGCAGCATCCCAGAGCCTCCCACCCCCAAACCCCAAACTGAACTTGCTGCTAGCTCTGATTTAACAGGCTCTCAGTAAATATTTCCACAAATGTTTAACTCCGGGCATTATTATTTTATCTTATTGTTTTATAATTAAACCCCAGATCCTCAAACCAAATAAAGGAACCAACTGTAGTGTCTGAGATCAAAAACTTGCGAAAGCAGAGGAGCACTTTTCCTGTTTGGTTGTGGTCCAGGCGTTTTATGGCAGGTACTTTTTACCTGGCTGATGTTCAACTGACAGCTTTCCAAGCATATAAAAAACTTATTAGGCTGAAAATAGAGTCCGTGACCATAAACTGTCAAGAGCACTGTCAGCATTTCCAGCCCAAGTGTGCTTTGTGTACAACCACTGGCAGGTCAGGCTGCTGGGGGAGCAGGGGGGAGAGGATGGGGCTGTGCAGCCCTTTGCAGCACCCATTTTGGGCAGGAAGTATAATTAAGAAAGGCTTACTAATGAGCTGTGGGGTACCAGAAGGTGGCACGGTGAAGTGTAGCATGGGTGAAGTGGTTGAAGACAGTCGTACGTGGAGCTGTGTCCACCTGCTCTGGGGTTTGGAACCTGCAAGGCACATCCATGGAGACCATGTGGAGACAATCTGCATTTTCAACCAGTTTATAACCAACGCTTCATTAATTCCCTTGCTGAGCTTCCAGATTACAGTGCAGAGCAAAGTGCCTGCAGCCATCTGAGCTACAAAGAACCCGGGAGGGAGGCAGTGGGAGTTCTCAGAGCAGAGAGAAAGCCAAGAGGTTACTGAGCCTGCAGTAACCCTGAGCACGGCCAGAGGACACAGACAAGGCAGCTCTGCTGAGCAGGAGGATAATAATTTACAGGATGATTTATGGAGTCAAGGAGCAGAAGTAAACACTGCTATGTCCAGCCTGGATCTGATCAAGGACTCTGTGTCCACAGAAGAGGCATCACCATGGCCCTTCACGTGGAGAGGAGAGCACTGTGCCCAGCTCACAGTGCTGCATGGCTGGGGTTGGCCCAGCAGTGCCTGGAGTCTGTTGTGGTTTGAGGACATCATCTGGACAGCTGCAGCTCGTTGTTATTCACGTGTTGATACCTAATACTTTTTAGAAATTAACTAATCCATTGCTTTAAAAAATACCTTGTGGCATTGCCAGGTTATCTATAATCTCAGTATTAAATGTCATTAAAGCCAGAATAGCTGATGCTTTTACTAAGGCAAATAAAAACATCAGTTTGCTGTTTAAAAATAACAAAGAGTCAGAGAGCACCAGGATGATCCCCAAGCCCCAAGAGAGCTGGAGGACCTTGGGGCCAAAACATGGGAGGAGGCTGATACCTGGTGGGATGTGGGACTGATTCAGACAGACCCACACTGCTGGTCCCTGTTTAGTGCCTTTCATCTGAGACTGTTAAGCAGCTTTGCTTATTTCAATCCATTAGAACTAGGAAAGCTTTTTCATAAACTCCCCACCAGCCTGGAATTAGTAAATGTGGGCCAATTAGACACATTGATTAGGCACTAGTTTAAACACAGATGAGGCTTGACTTTGTTTACCAGCCTTAGAGGAAGCAGCTTCTCAAAGCTGACCTCCAAAGGACTGAAAAAAAGGCAAGTTTACACCCAGTCACAAGCACCTCACAACAGAAACACAGCACTTCAACTTTGGTTTTATTTTCAGTGATCCTGCTTTCTCTGTCTCCCCATGCAATAAAAATGAGACATTTAATCTCTTAATGCAACCTCTCACTGAAAATCAATGATAAAGTACATTACCTTGCCTTCCCTGAACCTGCGGCTCCAGCTTGACCTTCCTCAAGTGCAGCGAAACTGGGGAAAAGACAAAGGTTGAACTGGAGGGTTTTGCAGTGGGAAAGTGTGAAACTTTCCTGTGCCTCGGGAGGGATGGGACAGGATGGCCCTGCACAGGAGCCATCTGGCACAGGTTGGTGTCTCTCATGCCCCGTGCTCACTGCAGGCAGGAAAAAGCAGCGTGTGAGCGGTGAGAGGCAGAGCAGCCTGAACCCAGCCTGAATTACGGAGCCTCCAGCCCCACTCCCAGCACAGTCCTGGTTTGTTACTGGGGATTTCTCATTAGCAGGTGGATCCTGCTACCCTTGTTCTTGCTGAGCAGCATTTATTCCACAGGGGCCTGTGACCTGCATGAGGTCAAAGCAAAGCCCAAAAGGAGAAATCAATGACATGCCGATCTCTGCAAATCCCAGTGCAGCAGGGAGAGGCCATGCTGAGGGCAGACACATGCAGCAGGACACTGGAAGGTGAGGATTTCTTCTAGGGTCAGGAGAAGACCTTGGAGCCATCTGAGGTTAACCCTCCACAAGCCCCAAAGAGGACAGGGCTGGCAGAAACCACTCTGAGGAAGCACTGAGAGCTGTTCATAATGCAGAGGTAGAGATGGCCCCACCTGCCCCCAGTGGCCCCAGCCACAGGGAGGGTGACATCCCCGCCACAGGGAGGGTGACATCCCCACCCAGAGACCCCATCCCTATGTAGGTACCACCTTGGGAAGGCCATGCTGTACCATCAGTGCCCAAGCAGTGCTGGCTCTCATCGCAGACACGGGTTTGGAAACAAAGATTGATGCTGCTGCTAAAGGAAACCAGACAAACATCTTGTGTCTATTGTCACCCATGGGCAGAGGGCATCTCCCAGGGTTTTCCATGCTGGAATCTATAATGGCATGTTGGCCCAACATCTGCACAGAGCAGATGGCTTTTAATAACAGGCTACACCAATCAGCTTTGCACTTCAAATATTACATGGGGACCCCAGAATTTGACCTGTAAGGCACTTGAGGCTCCAGCACTCCTCCTAAAAGATGTGTGCACAGGCATCCAGTGACGTGATCACCATGAGGTCTCTTTCCTCTAATGGGACCAACAGGAGTTCAATTAGCAGCCCTGGGTCCCATCTCCAGGGCGGGATGGCATTGCTGACCAGTGGAAAAGATTACCAGCAGCAGGTGAAGTGTGTCTTCTCGAGCAGTCGGCCCCCACATGTCCCTGGGTCTGGAGGTTTGACAGCATCCCAGGCCCCGTGAGCAGGGCTGCAAAGACACCACAGAGAACACAAACCAGACACATTCCTGCAGCGGAGGCTGTGCTGCATGATTTAGGAGGCTGCAAGCACTGCGATGTCGAACAGCAAGTTGACAGCTTGTGCTGCTGCTGATGGATGGTGGAGTCTATTTTTTCTTCAATAACAACTTTCACTAATGGTGCTGGCACGGAGGCTCAGCAAGGAGGAGGGAAGTGGCAAGTGGCCAGGGTGAAAAAGAGTTCACCATTACAGTAGGAAAGGCCACTGTGTCCCTTGTGCTGGCCACAGAAATGCTGAGGACAGGGCTGGAAAGGGCTCGGGGAGGGCATCAAGTCATACCGGGCTTCAGGAGAGTATCAGCTGTAACCAGAGCATTTTCAGCAGGCACCCAGACATCTGCTTATTTTTAAACTCCTCCAATGATGGGGTGCCACAATCTCCCCCAGCAGTCTGTTCCAGTGTTTCACTGTCTTCATGGTTAAAAAGTTTTTCTTATGTCCAGTGCAAACCTCCACTGCTGCAATTAAAGTCTGGAGCATCTTTGCTCCAGAGAGAGAAGAAAGATGGATGAAAAGGTATGTAAGCCTCGTTGGTTTTCTTACTTGTTTGTTTTATTCCCAGCCAAAAGAAGAGTTTATTTCTTGAAAAAGATACTATCTCCTGCAACACACAACTCAGAAGTATCTTTCTATTTTTAAAAGTGAAGTATAAGAGTTACATAAAAACTATGGAAACCAGGAATGGGAAACAGGGTCTGCATTTTGTGGGCTCTGCCTCCTACCACAGCTAATTTCCCTACTCCTCGGACCTGACCTGTGCTGTCCACAGTCCATTGGTGTGAGGAGGTTGCACTCGCTGCCCCTCTCACCAGCACAGGGCTGACAGGCCCCGCGTCCCCTGTGCCTGCAGCCTCTCAGCAGCCTGCCAAAGAAAGCAGCAGAAACCTTGAACCTGGTTATTTTGTTCCTTTCTGCCCTCTTAAAACAGAGGGCTCTGGTGACCGGCTGGGAAAAGCAGAGATGATGCAGATAACACAGACACATAACACAAACAGGTAATACAGACACATAACGCAAACAGATAACACAGATAGATAATGCAGATAACACAGACAGATAACGGAAACAGGTAACACAGATAGAAAACAGAAACAGGTTACATGGGTAATAACACATACAGATAACACAGATAGATAACCTGGGTAACACAGACAGAGAACACAGCCAGATAACCTGGGTAACACAGATAACACAGATAACACAGAGAGATAACCTGGGTAACTCAGATAGATAACACAGACAGATAACCGGGATGACACTGATAGATAACACAGGCAACACAGGTAACAGTGTTCCTCAGTGCCATGGGTGTGGAGTGGCACCTCCCTGCCCACAGCTGAGCAGATGCCCGCATAGGGATGGCACTGAAGGGTATTTTGGGACAGTCACACAGCCCCAAAGGGCCCTGCTGCCAGGAGGGCAGCGGTGAGGGTGCTGGCATGAGAAACTCCTGCACAGTGGGTGTATACAGCCAGGGGCATCTTTGGGGGACAGGGCTGTCACCAGAATCACTGGCACGGCCTCGCTAGAGCTCACCTGCAGCCGGGGGTTGCCAGCTGTGCCCAGGGTGTCAGGCAGGGAGGGCTTGGGACACACAGGAGCCAGCCAGCCTGGGTGTGAATGTGAGCGGGTGACTGAAACAGCTGGTGCCCGCGGAGCCAGTGCCTGGTGTCTGCAGGAGCCGGTGCCTTCAGGAGCCGGTGCCTGTGCCCGCAGGGTTGGTGCCCAGAACACAAGGGACCCATTGCCTGGTGCCTGCAGGGGTCGGTGCCTGCAGGACTCAGTGCGGGGTGCTCATAAGGAGCTGGTGCCCAGAGCGCACAGGACCCAGTGCCTGGGGCCCGCAGGAGCTATGCCCGGGGCCCGGCTCTCGTTGCGCGGTACCTGGTGCTGGGTGCACTGTGCGGGCTGCGCCTTGCGCGGTGCGCGGGTGGTGCGCGGTACCCGGTGCCCGGGGCGGGCTGCCCCGCGCGCGGTGCGCGGTGCCCGCAGGAGCGGTGCCCGGTGCGCGGTACCCGCAGGAGCGGTGCCCGGTGCTGGGTGCGCGGTGCGGTGCGGGCTGCCCCGTGCGCGGTGCGCGGTACCCGCAGGAGCGGTGCCCGGTGCTGGGTGCGCGGTGCGGTGCGGGCTGCCCCGTGCGCGGTGCGCGGTACCCGCAGGAGCGGTGCCCGGTGCTGGGTGCGCGGTGCGGTGCGGGCTGCCCCGTGCGCGGTGCGCGGTACCCGCAGGAGCGGTGCCCGGTGCTGGGTGCGCGGTGCGGTGCGGGCTGCCCCGTGCGCGGTGCGNGAGCCCGGGCTGAGCGCCGCGGCCGCCCCTCGCCATGAAGCGGCAGAACCTCCGCACGGCCGCGCTCATCCTCTGCATCTTCTCCTACCTGCTGGTGGGCGCCGCCGTCTTCGATGCGCTGGAGTCGGAGGCGGAGAGCGGCCGCAAGCGGCTCCTGGAGCAGAAGCGCGGGGAGCTGCGGAGGAAGTACCGCTTCTCCGCCGACGACTACCGGGAGCTGGAGCGGCTGGTGCTGCAGGCCGAGCCGCACCGCGCCGGCCGCCAGTGGAAGTTCGCCGGCTCCTTCTACTTCGCCATCACGGTCATCACCACCATCGGTGAGTGCGGGCATCCCTCCATCCCCAATCCCTTGCGCCCCATGTCCCTCCATCCCCACGCTCCTGCATCCCATGTCGCTCCATCCCCGCCTCCCGGCACCCCGTGTGCCTCCATCCCTCCCTCCATCGCCACCTCCCTGCACCCCATCCTCCTGCACGGCTGTGCCCCCCGGGAGGCGCAGGCAGAGGCAGGTCACAGCCTCGCAAGGTTGGGACATCTCTTCAGGCCGCCCCGGAGCTGACCCTGTGAGACCTCCAGTGCCCTGCGCTGGGGGAGGCAACCCGTGGGCGGGCTGGGGCCACCCAGTTTTGGGGATGCCGGGGATGCTGCTTTGGCTGGGGCCACGACACGATGTTGTGGAGCTTCTGCAGGAGCCTTCGGGGCAGGCAGCCGCCGAAGTTGGCAGCAGTGTGGGAGGGCAGAGGTGCGGGCCATGTCTGTCCCCTGCACAGGGCTGGAGCCAGCAAAGCCGGACGAAGAGCTGGGCAAGAGCTGTCGGCTCCTCTGCCAGCTCAGAACTCCGGATATTTGGCCGTGTGAGACCAGCTGAGGGAGCCAAGAGAGCCACCAGCACTGCCTCTCACACTGCCTGCGCGGGAACCTGCAGAGAGATGGGTGTCAGCTCGGAGGATTGAATCACATTAAACTCCCACGCAGACACACTCACCCATACTAGAGCCCAGTGCCTTCAATTTTGCAAGAGAATGAAACTAAATTGATTGACGGTTCCTTTAATTCTAGGTGAGATTAACCACATGGGAATTTAGCACTGTTTAATTAATCCATCTTGATTAATCCTTGCACCCTGAGTATCCCATGGGGGTAGACAGGCAGGGGATCCTGTGCTTGTCTCACTGCTTGTGCTGGGATTTCAGTCAGAAGGCGTATTTTGGAGGCAGGAATTCTGAGGCCGAATCCTGCCCTGCCACAGCCAGCAGCCACCTTCTCATCTGCCAGACAGGACCAAGCCTTACTAATGGGCTTGTAGCTGAAAGCATCATCCCTCAGGACGGGCTGGTGGGATCGACCGCAGCGTGTTACCAGAGGACAAGAGGTGGCCGAGGGGCAGGTACACCCCAGACTCTGTCTGGGGTCTTCATGTGCTCCCACACGGTGGGGTTTGTGCAGCTGGGAACACACGTGGCAAGCAAACAGCAGCGGGCGCAGGGCACGGCTCAGGTCAGGCAGGAGGGAAGGATGAATGGCTTCAGTGAAAATCCCCATCATTGCCTGACAAGTTATAGCTTCATTTGCAAGATTTTCCTGGCTGTGACAAACAATGGCTACACTTACCACACGCCCAGCACGATAAATAATTTCAGCCCAGGTGCCATATTTCTAAAACACTGGCATGTCAGATCTCTTTATATTGGGCTGTGCTCCAAATCTCAGTTTTAACATTAATGTAACTGTGTTTACTCTTTCTAATTCCCTTTGTCGTTTTGAAAGCATCAGTCAAATGCTCTTTCAACAGTCTCTCAGGGTATAACAACTGTTTTTCCACTTACTGCTCTTCTGGATCATTATATTTACCTCCTCATTGCTGTCATTGTATTATCTTGTAGCCTGGGACCTGGTAATTGCACTCGGTTATTAAGCTTGGATCTGACTGTGGTTTTTTGCCACTGCAGTCTCCTGTCTGCTCTGTAGTCTGTGAAATGTGGCATGCAGGCATTAAGTTCATCATTTTGGATTGCGTGGGTTTGTGTGTGTGAATAGATGAAGCAATTAAAAGCTGCTCCCTTCCTGCCTGCTCGCAGTTCAGAGCACAGCATTGTGGAGGATACCACTGTCCTCAGCCCCTCAGCCCTGTCCCATGAAGGAGTTTCCTGGAGCAGGAGGTGTGCTCCAGAGTCCAGGATAATGTGGTTTTCCTCCTCTGGTTGTCCCATCACCACGTGCTGTCAGCTCCCACAAGAGTCCTGGCAATCCACTGGCAGCAAGGACAGAGGTGAAGCCAAGTCACAGCTTAGAGTAAGACTGAGAATTAACAAGAGGGTAACTCCTCCATGCAAAAGTAATGTGAATTCCTGCAAAAAATGAAAATATAAATAGCTGTTTGTGAAAGGTTCAGCAGGAGCCAGCGCTGTTCTGCAGGCACCTTCAGAAGGGGAGTTTACAGCCCTGGTAGTTTCTTGTAAAAGAAACTCAAAAGAAAGGCTCGGATGCCTTTGGGTGCCGTTACTCCCCACGCCATGTGACTTCCTGGCACTGAGTTTGTTCCTCATCCGCTGAGGTCAGGGACCACCGATTCCTGTTCAGCTGCTGTAATTGAGGTGGGCACAGAGTCACTGGAGTCCGCAAGATTGCAGCAAATACCTCATTGTGCCTCACAGTACAATCGTGTATGTCCTTGAATCACAGCTCTGAAACTTGGACCAAATTAAATCTCAGAGGGCATTCAAGGCGAACCTTGTCCTCCTTGAGCTCCTTGTCCCCAGGACAAGGGCTGACAGGCCTGTGGTGGCATACATACTCCCTCCTCTGCATCTAAAACAGCACAACCCCTCCTCCCCAACTGTCCGGCCGTGATTGAGGTCTGAGTCTTTGTGACACTGGAGTAAATCTGGAGTGGCTCTGTGGAAATCCTCCCAGACTTAGCTGCTTCTGCAGGGACCAACTCTATAGCTCCTGGTCAAAAGGGTCACACAGCGGTGCTCATATAGCTGAGGGTCAAAGGCTCATGTGATGCTGGAGCACTCTGGAGGAGCAGGAGCAGGTGCCAGGGCAGGTGTTGATGCCCCTGCAGGGGCAGTTGTGGATGGTCCTGGCTGGGTGTGCACCTTCCTGCAGGGTGACCAGGCACTGTCGGTCTCAGCATCCTGCAGAGCCTCTGTCCTCCCTCAGTGGGGTTCAGGTTACCCCGCACACCTGGCACTGGCATGGCATCATGGCCTCTGAATTGTTTGTGAGCTGCAGGGGCTTGCAGACCCCAGTCCAGCTCTAGGGCTCCTCCTGGCCTCTTTGACAAGCTCAGGGCCTATCAGGAGGGCTCCTGCTCACTTTAGAGGGCAAATGAGGTCCTGCCTACATGATACTGCGATGTGCCATCATCCCAAAGGATGTGGCATCATGTGGCCCCATTAGCATTGCCTGCAGATCCTTTTTTCCCCCCTACTGCTCCTCTTGGTCCCAGGGCAGCCTTGCTGGAAACCCCAGGGAGGGCCTGACACCACTTTTCCTCTTCCTTTCACAGGCTATGGACACGCTGCCCCGGGCACGGATGCTGGCAAAGTGTTCTGCATGTTCTACGCCATCCTGGGCATCCCCCTGACACTGGTCATGTTCCAGAGCCTGGGGGAGCGCATGAACACCGTTGTGCGGCTGCTGCTCAAGAAGATCAAGAAGTGTCTGGGCATGAGGACAACACATGTCTCCATGGAGAACATGGTCCTAGTGGGCTTTCTGTCCTGCATGGGCACCTTGTGCATCGGCGCCGCAGCCTTCTCTTATTTCGAGGGCTGGACTTTCTTTCATGCCTATTACTACTGCTTCATAACCTTGACCACTATTGGCTTTGGAGACTTTGTGGCTCTGCAGAAGAATGAGGCTTTGCAGAAGAAGCCCCCATACGTGGCTTTCAGCTTCATGTACATCCTGGTGGGCCTGACCGTCATCGGCGCCTTCCTCAACCTGGTGGTGCTGCGGTTCCTGACGATGAACTCGGAGGACGAGCGGCGCGACGCCGAAGAGCGAGCCTCGCTGCGGAGAGCCCGGAACAACATCCACCTCAAGCCAAAAGAGGACAGCCGGAGCAGCAATGCCATTTTTCTCCCTGTGGAGGACAGGACGAGCCAGATGAACCTGATCCCGCTGATCCAGGAGGACACGGAGAGGCAGAGGCGCCAGTCGGCCCACTCGGCGGCCGCGGTGCCCTCCTTCTGCACGTGCCTGTGCTACAGACCCCAGGTGTGCGGCAGCCCGGTGCCCTCCCACCCCGAGACCCTGAGCTGCCACACCAACCCTGTCTATTACAACTCCATTTCCTACAAAATCGACGAGGTGTCCCTGAGCACACGGGGTCAGACCGGCTCTTCTCCCGGGAGCACTTTATCATCCAACAGCCCTCGCTGCCGGCAGCACCCCCGGCTGCGGAGGAAATCCATCTAGGAGCGCGTGCCAAGCCGTACGCAGCGCTCCAGTCCTACTATCATGAAAAATTAAGAACAGAGATGTCAAGTTCTTCTTGCTCTCTCATTTCTTCTGCCCTCTCCCCTTTCAGCTGGCAGCCAGCCCCATGCAGGGTCCAGCAGGAGCCTTTAAACCCTGTCGAGAAATAATTACTCCTTTTTTTCTGTTTGCTTTTTCCTCCCAAGTAGGTTCAAGCATTTTGCTCTGGCAAGAGCCCCTGATGTGAAGCCCATCTTTCCCACCTCCCTGCTCCCCAAAGGGTGCAGTGCTGCTTTCCCACCCGGCCAAGCCTTGGCTGTGGTTGCTGCCAGCACATGGCTCTCGCTCCATGGGCTGGATTGCACTTGCTGAGAGTATCAAAAGCAAAGCCTATGTGAATGAGCCCTTCAGGGCCGGGGATCGTTGTTTGCTGACACTGGGTGCAGGTAAGTCAGTGCCACACAGTAGGTTTGCAGCTGGTGGGTGGGCCAGGAGAGGTGGGCAGGAGGGAATGGGCTGTGGTCCTGCAGCTCAGCACATGGGGATGGCTTCATGGAGCTGCATCTCTCATGACCAGTCCTCTGGGTCTGAGCTCAGGTTTGTGGCTGGTTCAGTGCTTTTGGAAGCTGGCGGCCCATGCACTCATACACTTGCCTGCCAGCACGCCATACCTCTTACACTTTACTGCCACTGGTAGGTCCTCCTGGCTGAGCTGGCTGGTGGGATGCTGTGTCCTACTCACAGGGGAAGCTGAACTTCTGCAGTCCAGCCCAGCCCATTCCAGCCCAGCCCCAGCCCTCCTCTGCTGAGCCCACACTGTGCTAAGGGCAGTCCCAGAGAGCCCCTGGGCAGACCCTGAACCTCACAGTCACCTGCAAAGGGCTTGGCCTTGAGGAGACTTCTTTTTAGCTAAAATCCCCCCTTCCTTCCCCACCTTTCCTCCAGCTGGAAGCCCAGCAGGTGTGCCAGCTCCTCCCCTCCTCCCAGTCCCCACGAGCCTGTGGGTTTGTGCTTGTTATTGCTGGGGTTATCTGAGGGGGCTGATCCCATCTCCATGTGCATCCCCATGTGGGTTATGGTGCCCACACAGCCACACCTGGGAGGCTCTTTCCAGTTAGTGGCCTTTATCCATCCTGTCTTGTCTGCAGGAAAGCAGGACTAGGCTCTGACAGCAGTAAGAGCTTCATTTCACTTTTTTTTTCCCAATAAAGGGACATTTTCACTCTTAGTTCTATGTAAAATACCCTCCGAGGAGGTTTTCCTGGAGGAAAATCCACTTTTCTTGGTGGGGAAGGCATGCAGAGTGCCAGCACTGGGAAGGTCTCAGAGCAGGCTTTGCTCTCTCCCCTTTTGTTCTGGGTGGCAGCTTAATAAAAGGTGAATCCAGCTGGTGGTGGTTGGTTATTTGTCACAAGGAGGTGCAGAAGGATGTGTCCAAGCCCCAAACCCCAGGAGCTGCAGTTCTCCACGGGGGCCCAGCAGTCACCTCGCTTTGCACCAGTGGCCCCAGATCTGCACCAGCTGGGTGAGCCTTGGTTTAAAGAGAAAGGGGGTGGAGGGGCCAGAGAACAAGCTGTGAGTGCCTAAAACAGGCTTCAAAATGAGACTTTCACTGGCTTTTGAACTCCTTGATGGTGTCACTTCATGCTGATTCCACCAGCTCAGCCCCTTTGTTGCCATGTTCCATCTCCTGCACCCTCCCCAAGGTTGTCAGCCTGAGGTTTGGCTGTTATGTGGTCCCTTTGCCATCAGAGCTGGGCAGCAGATGGAAATCTCTCCCTCTTTCTGTGCTGAACCCAGGACACCTTCCCAGTGGCCAGGACGGAGCCAGCACCTCTCACCCTCATGGAAAGAAGCAGGTCTTGAGTTCCTGCACAAATCAGAGCCTGCATGGCACTGCCCTGGTGAAACCCACCTCTGAGGGAGCTGGAAGCAGGAGAACATCCCCAGTCCAGAGGCTGAGCCAGCTTTGCACTCTCCCTCTGGATGCAGCCTGGTGCTGCCCATGCTCGTGTCACAGAGCCCTTGATGCACAGGCAAAGGCCAGCAGAGGCAGTGGGGCTGGCGGTGGGACACCTGCACCATGGAGGACAGCGCTGGTGAGGAGGTGACAGTGCAGAAAGTGGGGCATGCACTCGGGCTGTTGCTGCTTCCACATAGGCTGAGCTCCCAGGCAGCTCTGCTGAGGAGCCTGGCTGCTTAGTGACTGCCTTGGGAGCTGCTGATGGTCTGAGGGAGGGAGATGCCATTCATTCCCCATGCCAGCTGGGCTGCCCTCAGACACTCTTACTGCTAAAGAGACCCTCCTCTTCCTCCTCCCCCTGCTCCGCCAGGGGCTGTAGCTGTGGCAGGTGAGAAGCCACCCCCTGGTCCTGCCCTGATGACCTGCAGAGGGATTTGGAGGCATGAGAAAAACCTTCAAGAAGTTCTCAGTGAACTATGGCTTGTGATCCCTTGTTACTCCCATGTGGGAAAAGGGCTTGTGGTGGCTCCCCAGATAAGGCTGCCTGATCTCAACACCCCCTCCCACAGACACCTGTGAGAGTCCCCAAACACTTCCCACCTGAGTGCCAAGAAAGGTCATCCAGGACCAGGCAGCAGCTGCACACCCAGAGATGTGTGAGGGTCTCCTTCCCCGGGGATCCCCAGGCTCCCCTGCAGCCACAGGGACTGTGTTCCCAACAGCCTGAGGCAGAGGTATTTTTTTCTGCCACCAGAATCTTCAGCTCCAGGGTTTCAAAATCACCCTTGAATGGGCCGTGTTGACCATGAAGGGTCTTGGGAAGAAAACAGGAGGAGCAGGCAGCTTTGGACTGGGCTGGTGAGCAGAATACAGCTGGGAACAAGTTTAGCTCTGTGCCTGGAGAGGCCCACAGATGGACTACATCTGGAAGTGTCTCAGGGAAATGCAGGTTTGAAGTTGGGACTCACTGAGGGAGCTGAAGTGAGGATCATTCCAGAGACAGCACTGGGACAAAGCTAGGACACACCAGGCTGAGCTGCTCTCATTGCCTATAGGCACAAGGAGAAGGGAGGGAATCAGGTTGAAGATCAGGGTGGTGGCAACAAAGAGGGCAGAGACACTCCACCAAAAAAACCTCCAACACACAGTAGGAAAAAGAAAGGTTTTATTATCACCATTATCAACGTTTTCATTAGCTTAACACTGAATTGTAAATCACTCAATCATTACATATTGTCTGAATAAAACCTACAGACAGGAAAAAAAGTATAGCAGAATCCTCTCCTGACTCCAGACGAGCGGCCGGTGTCCCACCTTCCACCCAAGGCAGCCCATGCACCTCGCAAGCCACTCACCCCCGGGGCAACCAGGCTGCCCAGCTCCATTGCCTGTGTTCCCTCTGGCTCCACGGAGATTACATCGCACCAGATGATGGCAGAAACCTCCAAAAAGTTTTGGAGAGGGTTACAGAGGCCAAAAAGAGGCACGTCAGCTGCCCCCACTCCTACGGAAAGGCAAGAGGAGTGTAGTGCCCCTGCGAAGCTATTGGGGTTTGGGAAGCAATTAATGAAGTAAAAAGGTTTAACCCCCGAAAGCAGATTTTCCCACAGCGGCCAGGCCCTGGCAGGGGGGCCAAGGCAGAGCTCCGGCACGCTGGCGTGGGGAGGTGGGAGCGTGGATGGGCTGGGGGTGGCCCCATCCCCGAGCAGAGGCCAGCTCTGCTGCACCACCCTGGGGCACCCAGCGGGCAGCGTGGGATGGAGGCATCAGTGCAAAGAGATGCCGTGGGCAGCCTCAGGCCCCTCGGGTTGGAATAAGGCCTCGTATCAAGAGGGAAGGGGGGAACCCGTGTAGGGAGCAGAGGGTGCCAGGGAAAGCAAAGGGAACCTGGAGGAAAGCCAGCTGGGAGCTCCTTCTCCCTGGGCAGCACAGAGGCAGCTCCCTCCCTGTCCACTCCCGGCTGTCAGTATGGCACGTCCCTCCTGCCTGGGATGTGCAGTCCCTGCAGAAGACCCCGAGCTCCTTCCAAGGATGGGAAAGGAAGGACCCACTGTGGTTTGGGATCTGGGACTGCCACAAAACGTGGGCAGGACATGGGCATCCCTGGTGGGCGGCAGGCCAGGGCAGTGCTGCAGGAGGAGGTCTTGGGGGAGGCACTGCTTTCCCGGGATGCCCCTTCCACCTGGCACAGGGAACAGCCTGCAGGGAGCAGGAGGAAGGCAAGCCCAGCGTGGTGAGGCTTTGTGAGGGCATTGTGCCTTGGATTCCTTCTCCAAACCTTGCTTTCCCTTGCTCCAAAGCCAAAATCAGCTCCAGGTCAAGGAGATGGCATCACCAAGGCAGAAACCAGTGTGCAGCATTGGGTAAGGAGCAACAGCCCCAGAGAAGAAACTGCTGCAGGATTTAAAGCTCCAGGCTGGCTTTTAGTGGGACCTGGAGCAGCTATTCCAACACGTGGTGCCCAAGAAACTACAAAAACCAGCTCCTGGAAAGCCTGTGGGATGGCTTTGGCAGCTGTGCCTGGATCCTTCTGTCCCATCCCTCCCTGCCAGACACAGCCCTTCCCTGCCCAGCACAGGGGTCTCGAGCCCACATGACATGCCAAAAATACCAAGGCTGACTTACTGATCTGGCTGAGCAGGGCTTAACAACACAGCTTTGGTTCCTATTGCAGCTACTGGAAAGTCACACAGGGAAAGTTGTTGGGTGGTTGCCTCTGTTTGCTGGTGCTCTGGAAAGGGCTGGTGCAGGGTCCTTCTGTTCTCAGCCTCTAAAGTGCAAAGAACCAAGTGCTACAAGAAACTCTCCCCACTTCCTCTCCTCCACGAGGGTAAGAGCAGCTCCCATGGGGAAGGGAGGGCTGAGGGTGTCTAACACTGGGAGAGGAGCTCGAGGTTCCCCAGGAAGGGCTGTGATGCTGTTGTTGGGGGTGAGCAGCTAGGGTGGGACGTGCGGCCGCTGGGTCACTGCGATGTGGCCACTGAGCAGTGGGAGTGGAAAACTCCTCAGCCACATTTTGAGAACACCCAATCACTTGCCAACTCCTGGGGGAATTAACACGTTCTCAGACACACACCTTGGTGTGCACTGGTTAAAACACAGAAAGGGCTTTCACTGATCATCACCTTTTCGAAACGTTTGGCTCAAATTTGGTAGCTGCAATTTCATTTTAGATGCTCCCTCCAGGTTTCAATAGGCCCTGGGCTCCTCTACTTTACATTTACACATCTCCCTCTCTCCTCAAAGCATTTCACAAAAAGCAGGAATCCTTCCATGATTCCTCCAGGCTCCCGGCACCTCCGGGACCTGCTGCCTGCACGGCCAGCAGCCTGGCAGCCTTGAGAACAGTATGGAGAGGAGGGATTTCCTATGGGAAATGCTGCATGGAATCCACAGGCAATGAACTGGGATGCCGTTTTGAAGCTGGTTTATTCTATGCACTGTAGCAATGATGGAGCTGACTTAAAACCCAACATCCTGATCCTGCCACTTCAGAGAAATCTTTAAATGAGCCCAGCACTGGCAAACTTCTGGAGAATGGCACAGAACAGCCTGTGCCTGTTTTACACTCCAGGCCCCCGTGATCCTCTGCGAAGGTGCAATCTCTCTGCCTTGGGTGGAATTTTCAAACAAAATGGACAAATACCACCTATGAAATGGACAAAATCACCCACAAAGCCTTTAAAGAAGAGCAGCCGAATCTGCTGCTCTGAAAAAAACCTCCCTTTGGCTTGCCCCTGGGTATCTCAAGGAAAGTAGGCAGCTGTCAGGCAGAACTCACGTGGCCCCAGAGTGCAAAGGCTTTTTTGCTTTATCAGGGCTACGGTGGCAGTGGGAACCATTCTCGTCGAGTTACAAATACTAGATAGCCTAAGAAAAAACAGGAGATTGAAACAGTCATGAAGTTTATACTGAAACTATTTTTTACCTCTGTAGTAAGAAATCACCTACAGCCGTTTCATTCTTCACCTAAGAGAGATCTCATGTCGATGGGCACAGACACTCACAGAGAAGTCTATAGGATGAATATATCTCACAAGGCAAGAGCCCAGTCTTTGTTTTTTTTTTTTTACAATCAAAGTTAATATGGAGCTTTTTCAGAAGTGATGTCATTGAGATTGAAGACAATTATAAACTGTATCAACAATATGTACTACAGCCTGCAAGTCACAATCTGTGCACACCAAATGGAATATATTATTGCTTGGTAGCCTATTAGACTTTCTTTATAAAAAGATTTTTATACAGAGTACAGGATTATGACAAAACTAGCTAAGTAGTTCTCATCTTGAAAATACAACATCAATTCTTTCAACAAAGTAGCTGAGAGTTAATGAACGATAACAAATACTTACTAATAATTTTATGGCCAGTTTGAACAGAATTTCTTATAGGACTCTTTTCTGGTGTTTATTTACATATGCCTCTTCTTTTGGAAAAAAGTTGATAAAATATAACAAGGAACATAGAAATCAAAAGAATGAGTAAACATCATACCAAGAACATCAAACATTTTTGAAAACACTAAATTATGTTACCTGTTAAAAAACATACATATCATTTTGTCTTTAAAGAAAAATATTTTTCCTGTTTTAAAATATTACCAACAGCATGTAATAAACTAAATTAAAATGAGTTTCATAAAAAAGTTGTCTTGCTGTCTAAACATTACTAAACATGCTTAGGTTGAGATTCTGTTAACTGCCTCAACATCTTAAAAACAGCTCCTTTACAGGAACTTGTGATATTCATACTCCAGAAGACCTGCAAATGTAGAACAGTACATTGATAAAGGATCTGGTATCTAAGAACAATAAATATATATTTTCATTCAAAGCAAATAATTCTGCAATGTCCTTTGAAACAATTCACGGCCAAGAAGCAGGGATGCACTTGGAAAAACCATAAAGTCACCTGGCCCTCACCCTGCCCATGGACACAAGTGCCCACGTTGCTCAGGCTGCAGGATGAGAACCCATGGACTGAACTGCAGAGTGAGGACCTTGTGCTGCCTCTGTGGCATCCCAGTTGTGTTGGGGCAAAGGGAAAGGAACACCAGGAGACTGGGAAAATATCATTTTTTTGCCTGAGCAAACCAGGACCAACCATGGTCACAGCTGCTTTTTGCTCAGAGCCCAAAGAGGACAAAGCCACATGTGAGGCTGCTCTCCCTGTGTGCAGGGGATTCCCACTGGGGAGAGATCATTCTGTTCTCAGGGATGCTCTCAGCATCAGGATTTCTTTGTTTTCCATGGGAATAGTAATGCAGATAACATTTAGGGATTGGCTCTCCATGGTTCTTTTAGCCAGCAACCCTCCCGTTACCATTACAATGTTGTATTTCGTGCACAGCCCTGAGCTGGGCAGGTATTTCTCTCTCCTCAGTCTCATCCCTCATCATTGCTCACAGACCAAGAGTACTATGATGCCTTTTTTCTTTTATTTAAATCTCCTGCTATTCCTCTCTGGCTGTAAGGAACAGTGAGACAGGGAAACACTCAGCCAGGACTTGCAAAGGGAACCAAAGATCAGGTTTCAGTTGCTCATCACTCTGGCAAACCACTGCTTTGTACACAACCACACTGGCAATCCCAACCGTCATAGCACATCACCTCAGACAGAAACTGGCCAGGCAAACTTTTGGGGGAAAAAAAGGATTAGGCTTTATAAAAATAAGCTATTCCAAGCCTGAGACGTGTCTTGGATGTTATTCTGGGAGTCTTAAATCGATGGATAACTGGAAGAGTTCTTTTTTGACTACATTACACTGTGGTCAATGCAGGAATCATGGGTATGAGTGAAGCAAGAATTTAGACTTTAGGGGACTGAGCGACTCTCCTGGCCTCACTCTGTGTCCCGTGGGCATTCCCAGGAGGGCCGCTGTGAGTCTGCTTTACAAAGGAAGGTCACCTGCACCCACCAGTTCATGTGACTGTGCCGTGCGTGGTGGCCAGGGATGGCAATGTTCACTTACTGGAGAGAAACAGGACTAGGGAGTGAGTAAAAAAGTGAGAACCACTGGACCACAATCAACCACGTGGAAAATGCAGAAGAAAACAGGGCGGAGCAGATTGTTATAACTGCCTCCAAATTACAGAATCAGAGACGTTAACAAAAACAACACAACTGGAACTGTAACTTCTCTATTTTACCCTGACAGTGACCTTTTACTGTGATTAAAACCAGGGTTACGGGGTCCTGTGGTAACTAAACTGATCCTCACTGAGCCTGCAGAGCTTTTGGAGGGGCAGGATACAGAGACTCGTCCCATCTGCCAGGCAAACAGGAACTGGGTTTTTTGACAGACAGTCATTAAAGTTTTCTGGAGGAATATTTTGGCATGTATAGTTTCATACTCCCCATTAAAGACTGTAAAAATGCCGCGTTCATCTTACTGGACACAGGAAACCCAGGATTAATTTAGCTCTTACTGGTAGATAATGTCCAAACTCGGTACCGATACAAAGGTTTCGACATAACTTAGGACAGAGTCCCTGTTCCTCTGCTGCCAGGTCTGGCATGTACCTGGAGCTCCCCACAGTCCTTTAAAAGTCATAGTTATTAAAAGATCCAGTGCTACAAACCACTAAATCTACCTTATCTATTCTAGTTCATACACATATTGTACGATATTGCCTAGTACTCACTACATACCAAGAGGAAAAAATGCTGACTTGAATTACAGTAAATGTGCTTTCTTTTTAAACAAACAAAAAAAAAAAGAGCGCCACAACATAGTTTGACCAGCATGCAACAAACTTTTTTCAGCTAATATATAGAAATTGCCTAATACAATTAGAAAAAATAATTAGTGAGAGGCCAGAGACATACTTGATCAAGGAAATTAAGAGATTTATCTGAAAAGTTGAGGCTTTTGCCACTGAAGATTCAAAAAACTAGTCATTCTATGCCCCTTGTCCTCCTTCCCTCTCCTTTATATTATATAATTTTTTACAGATTATTGTAAGGCCTATGATTTTTGCATCCATCCTGTAATTTATCTCAAAATAATTTAAAACACCATAGACAAGCTAGGACCAAAAGCAACTGCTTTTACCATCCACTCAACACTCATGCTTTTATTCTAACAAAGCTGAGGTCCACATGCAGAAATAAATACTTGGTATTTCTCTATGACAGCTCAAGAACCTGCTCATTCCTACAAGTGACATAGGACCTTCACTTTTAAATCACAAAGTAAGACATCTCCAAAAGCTTAATTATTCTGGGACAGCAGTCACCAAATCCTCGACAGGAACTAAGACAAAATCCAGCCAAAACAGAGCTTGGAGATTCTCTGTGATTTTGGATAATTTAATTGTTGGAAGGATTTTAGTGCCCTTCCTCCAGCACGTGGCTCTGCTGGCAACAGCTGCCACAGCTCAGCAGCTCAGAGAATGTGCTCGACTGCCTGGATCTACAAGACTTGTTTACAGCTGGTGTTTAATGAACAGAATATACATGCTGTGACCACTGAATTGTCAGATTGCTCACCCACTACTTCTCTGTACTTTGGGGATCACATCTCCTCTTTGCAGGACACTTGACAATGTCTGTGTACTACTGAGACTGCCCAGAGCTGCCCTCTCTCCACAAGGGAGTTACGTGCTCTCCAGCATCTTCTTGACAGATGACAAACTGGGGTTTCTTTCTTCTGCACCCCCAGAAACCCCAATCTCCTCTCCCACGGCAGAATAAAACAGTCCTGTGTCAGGTCAGCCCACAGCACAACAGGAAGGGCAGCATCTCCAGCAGATATGTACCAGTACAAAGGAGATGGAGGAAAGCAGGAGATAGAAGACATCATGACTGAAGGATGCACAGCACAGGGGGTCACAAATAAGGGGGTCAGTAAATTGCAGAACGTTGTGTCTGACGATACAAAACATCTCAAGCTGCAACTCTGATGTTCAGCTCCCACTCCTGGTGGGTTTTGTTTTTTTCTGAGCAAAATTGCAGTTAATTATCCTGCTAAACTTGAACTCTGTTTAAGCTGTCTGGTCTAAGTAGGCGCTACTTGTTCTCTCACCAAGTTTGCTTCATCAGCAGTGTTAAACATGTAATGCAGTAAAGACACTTGCTGGTAATTTGGCACAGTTTGAAAACACACCAACGACAGTGTTACAGCTAACATGACTCAGTGACAGGGAACCGATTCTAAAGAAAGAGTTGCAGGTTTCTTTCTTTTTTTTTCTTTTCAGAAAGAAAGACCTTATAAAAACCCTAATGCTTCCTCTTAAACTTTCTGCTCCTGCTCTTTTTAGGCCAGACATTAACCTCTGAATTTTTCAGGTACTTTCTCATTAAAGAATCCGTATTAGAAATTTCTAATATGCACAGTTAAGAAAAATTCCTTCCTTACTTCCCCCCAAAATTCTTTCAAACGCTGCAACTTTCCAGGGTTAATACTGATCTGAAACAAGGGTCCAAGAATGACAGCGAGAGAAGTGAAACAAGAGGTGTATGTCTAATTTGACAACTAGGACTCATGCCCCACGGCACCTCCTCCTCGGATGGAGAGGACACAGTGCCCTCCCCCTCGTCTTCTGTCTAAGGTCACTGGTTTATCCTCCTCTTCCAGCTCCACAAGAACTGATTGAACATGCATTGCGCTTGAGGTCAGAGTTCCAGCAAACAAAACCTTGACAGCATGTTTAAAAAACAAAAGCAGTTCCCCCTTCCTTACTCACTAAGACCTGTCACAGCAGGGTCCCACTGTGCTCTCCAGGGAAAGCTGTGAGGACTGACGCAGGAGCGGGCCTGTAGTGGGATCTACCATGGAGGAAGTTGGGAAGAGCTTGTACCAGCCGATTGCCAGAGTCGACAAATCCAGTTCTTCCAGGAGGACCCTGGCGACACCCATGAAGTGCTTGCGCTCCATGCGTCCATAGTTTCCCCAGACTATCACCTTAGGAACAAGAAAGGGGAGCACAGTTAACCCTCCAACTTGCACAGTTGCTTGGGAAGCACAAGTCTGACCAATCCTCCTTTCTACTCATCCAATTCCCTGGAGCTTTGCTGCAGCCCAAGAAGACCAGGAAAATTTACTCTACCAACAGGTAACATGAACCTCTGGCTGATGATATTATTAATTTTTTTAAGCACATGTTTACAAATCCTAATGTTACCAGATTTTTTTTCCACCATGGAAAAGAGGCGTATGTGGATGAGACATCATTCTGCTGTTCCACCTGGTGAGCAGGGACAGCATCTGCACAAAATATCCCTGGAGCTGCAGTCCAGCACCTGGAGGTAAAACGTGGTCCTGGCACATAACAGGTCTCAGACACACCAAAAGGTGGCGTGGGGGGAAAAGGCAGGAATAGCTCCTTATGTGGGAAAATAAATCAACAAAAAAAAAGGTGGGCAACAGCTTGGGACAAAAATCAACAGTTTGAGGAAAAGAGCAACTTTTAACACTCGGAGCTTGTGGCACGGGGCAGATGGAGATGAGGCACAGCCACTCACCTGGAGGAAGGGCAGGAGCTGAGCGCTGGCAAATGGGACCGGTGACGCAGGGGACACATGTGGAGTGGCATGGAGGGGAAGCAGAACAGACGGCCAAGATCGGCTTGCAGACGCAGAGGAAGGGCTAATGAAAGAGTTGGCAGGCGAGCAGGGAAAGCTGAATCACACTTACGACATGATGGAGACCAGTGGGTGGAACAACAGATGCAGGGAGGGTCATGGGCTTAGGTATGCTGGAGGTCTGCACGTGGGCAAGAGGCCCTGGGTGGCTCAGGACAAGGGTGACGAGTGACTCCAGAGCGAGCCCGTGTGCTGGAGAGGAGAGGATGAGTAGGATGGGTTATGACAGTGACTAGTGACCTCTGGCTAATCCTGACAGCTTCTTTCCCTAGGCTCCAATTAACCACCACATTACAAATTTCTGTAAAATGAGGTAGGAGAGACAACGAATGTCAATTAAAAGACAAAACTTCACACTCCAGGCCAGCGGGAGATGGAGAGCGAGCCACTGCACTTGGTTTGGTGACATGGCAATCAGCAGAGAGCCAAGATCCTCATTTTATTCTCTTGGAATAAGTGCCTTTCCTGGCAATAAGGCAGCAGGTAAGGAAACCTACACAAGGCAAGAGCAGATCAAGCCAGGTTCCACCCCAGTTCAACTAAAAATGTGCAGTCCTGTTGCATCAGGGGAAAACACTTCTAAATCAAGGTAAATGAGGAAGAGGTCACTAACGAGAAGGGTCCAGCAGATTATCTGGAAATTCATATGCCAATGGAGGTAAATGTTTAAAACTCATGGATTAACTACATAAAGTATTACAAATGGATTTTAGCCAGCTTTATTAGATGGAAATGCTTTTGATATGAATCAACAATGCAAATCACTCTTTTCTCCGGAAACAGAGGTGCAGAGTTGAAAATAGGAGTATGACAGAAAACGTATAGCAGTAACATAGAAGAGGTAGAAAAAGGCAAGATATGTGACTGGGTGATGGCCAAAGCAGAGTGTTCTGAATGCGTATAAACACAGAAGACAACCCATGCTGCAAGACTGTTTAGCATCTATAGGTACCACTTATCTCATAATTCGGTGGGAAAAAAAAAGAATTAAAAAAATAAGAATCAACCTTTTCCCAATAGGCATTCATGGTACTTGGCAGGGGGTAAAATAACAATCATTTTGAGTATGGAAAAAAAAAGGTTTCCTTTCTATTTGTTATGTTCAGATAGAGCAATTCTGGTTCAGTGAAAACACTGGCTTTTTCTCATCTCTGTTAATTATCCAGATCCCTTGCCAGACTTAGTAACTTCCCTGAGAGGTGGAAGATGGGAAGTGGAGATGGGCAGACTTGAGACTTGCTCATCTTACCTGTAATACTTTGCCCTGGGGGCTCTCAGCAAACAGTAACACCTGATTGTACAAAGGGTCTAAAGATTTGCGAGCCACTTTTGTCTTCTTTTTCGCAATGCACACGCCATTCTCTAGCAGGTAAGCTTTGATGTAAGCAGCTGGAAAAAATAAACATGGTCAAACATGAAAAACATTTTCATGCTCGCTCCAGAGAAGAGAGAGTGCCATGTCTCAGGTATTTCTTAAAGAAGGCATTTACAGCAGGGAAAAGATTTGCTCAAGCAGCCTTATTTTCAATGCTGCACACAGATTGCTTAGTTCTGCCAAAGCCCAGTGAAATTAAAATTTTTCCTATTCACAAGCAATCTCAGGAGGCTGGGGCTCAGGGGGTCACTTTAGGAGATCAAAGCACACTACCTGGCAGTGTTTTGGAGCCGGGTTTCGGTGTCAGTCCTCGAGCCTGAATGATATCCACTTCTAGCTGCCCATTTCGCTCTTGCAAGCCAATTTCCACATCCCCTAAACCAAAACATCAAAATAAACAGAAGGCTTTGAAAACAATATATCCCTGGGCTATTAAAATGTTTAAAAAACAATCTTCATGCCCTGCCTGCTACAAGCTGTAACAAACTGTATGTGCCTGATTTCCTCCTGTGTTACTCTGGAGCAGCTCCACAGTGATTTCAGCCCACATTTTCAAAGGCAAACTCGATTGCCAGCCCCAACATGGTTTTGGGGGCTCAGTCTCCTATTCTTTGTGGTAGTGAGCCTCTCATCTCTCCCAAACAGAAGCACCTATGACTGCAGGCTGCTTTGGAAAGTGCAATTAAGGTGGACCATTAAAAAAAAAAAATCCTTACAGAGCACATTGGGCCTTGGACAGAAAGAAAAACCCTAAGATGCACAGGATGCATTTTCAGGCCTTTAGAGCTGCGTTTTACTTAGTCTGTGCCTTTCAGGGGCTGAGGGAGGAAAGCCCAAAGCTGCTGCTCACCTCCTAATGCCCCATTTGCTGCAGTCAGCAAAATCTTTCAGCCAAGCTCACTTGATTTAACAGAGAAATGGAGCAGGACAGTCGCTGGGTACGTCATTAGGTGGCTTGCAGGAGTAGCCTGTTCAAGACTAAAGTAAAGCCCCCCAGCATCTTTGTGTGCCTTACCCATCGAGGTGGTGGCCAAGGTCTGACGCCCAACAAACTGTGCAGGGCCCATGCTCCCCAGGAAGTCACTGAACTGCCCAGCAGATGCCAGATGAACTCCACTGAAATTCAAGCTGCAAAAGAAAATTATTTTGGCAAGCGGTCTATTTGCATTTTTAAGCAATCCATTAAATAAAAAAACCCAGATTTAACACATCTTTGAAATTAATGACATCTACTGAAGCCCTCTTCCTTTGCAAAACTCACCTGCATAGTTCAGTTACATGGAATCCATTCAAAATCGATTTCCTTGCACAAAAAAACCTCCAATACTGCCTGAAGTCACCTGTTGCTTAATATTTGTTTAACTGCAACTAATTGTCTGTAAGTAAAATCCCTGCCACCTAAGGCTCATATGCAGCCCATTACCTCTTCCAGGTAGCAGACCTAGAGCAGCTTACGGGATCTCTCTTGGGAGCCATCCCTTCCCAATCTTCATTTCTGGGGAGGAAATAATGCACCTGGAGCAGCAACTGAAAGTGAGATGAGGGGGGTGAGCATCAATGCCCCTTGGGACTCAGTTCCTTATTTATTTATTACGCACACACAGAGCAATGTCTCTTTTTTGACCAGAAGGTCCCATTTCCTACTGCTCAACACCAGAAGCATCCACCACGTCCACTCTGTGATTTTCACACCTTCTGCCATGACTGTAGTCACAAAGAGGACCTGAACACTGGCTAAAGGGACAACACCCTCAAACCCCCCTAATGCCTGTGCCACAGTTACCACAGCTGAACAAAACCTGTGGGGAGGACAGAGCCCCCAAATCCAGTCACCAGGCACCCATGGCTGTCCTGTGGTGTGGCTACAGGTACTGGTGACTGCACCTGGACACGTGCAGAAGCGCCAAACCCTGTGGCACACTGACACAAACCAAGGCTTACCCAGCTGCAGCCTGAATTACGCAGCTGTTTTAGAGGTTGTAGAAAAACTTGCTGCACGTGGTAAGGAGGAGGTTCGGGGCCAGCATTCGACACCTACACTTGTCCTGGAGGCATCTGCCAATTCACGACACAGCCGCCGAAAGGCGCGTCAGGAGCTTTGTGCCGGGGTACCCACGCCGGGCGTCGCGCTCTGCCTCCAGGAAAGCTGCTGCCTGCCAAAGCCAGGCACAATCACAAACCTCCTCCACTTCTCCAAACGTCCTTGCAAAGGGGCAATTACCCACGTAATGATACAGCTCCCTGCTGCCCCAGATTCGTTTCTCAGGATGCTGAGATGCATGTGCCCAATGTGCACATCGGGTACAAGTGACAGCAGATCAGAGCCCTGCCTGTGGGGCTGGGGACCAAAGGCTCTCACACAGCTGAGTCAGCCACAAGCACTCATTGATGCCCCCCTGCAAGCCAGTTACATTTTAAAAGACATTTAAAAAAAAAATAATTCTTTTTAAACCCCATTCAGCCAGCAGAGTGTTAATTTCAGGTTAGGATTTCAGCTCTCATTAGCTATTTGCAGACCCGGTCTCAGCCCCGCGGGAACATTTATTTATTCTGACAAGGAATTAGGAAGGCAGCACGCACCCCTCAGCATCTCGCCACGCACGGGCTGAAGAGGATGTGTCACTAGCACTGGTCCTTGTGACAGGTTTGGGGGGGTGGCTCAGTCCCCTGTGACAGGGCCACTGCATTAAATGGCCCAGAGCACTGCAGCTCCCCTCTGTGTTGACCCGGCTCTTGGAGAAACCTGGTTCCTGCTGCTGCACAGGGAGCTGCTGAGCCATCAGCACGGAAAGCCCTGCCCTTGAGCTCTTTATGAATGTCACCACTGCAAAATGGGACAAGGGAAGAAAGGTGTTTCGCATCCTGGGAGGGGCTCTCCACGGCTGGATTTTCCCCAGTTCAGTGGGTTTTTTCACCCTGCATCCACTCTTTGCACAAACACTCAGGGTGATATTTTGAGATACAACAAAACCAGCGGGATTTATTGATGGCATTAATTGCAGAGAAGGCTTAATACTTCTCTCGGTTTTTCAGTGTCACCAACTCCCCAGGGGCACAAGGGGCACCCCCAGTGCCAACACCCATCCTGGGAGCAGGGGTGGCACAGGGCCACACGGCTGCCTCTGGGTACACAACTCCTGCCCCACCACTCCCATGGCATCATTCTCTGGGGAGCAGCGCCCTGAGCACAGGAGCAGGGCAGAGGTGCTGGATTTGTGGCCAGGCTCTGAGGATGGACTGTGCACACAGAGAGACATCCCCAGGGCTGGTACATCTGCAGGGACATGGGACGGGGGGGAAGCAGGGGAAAAGGGAGCCTGGAGCCAGACAGGCTTTATCAGGCTCATGATTTGCCCATACAAGGAGGGAAGAAGAGAGTCCTGGTGCACACGAGGACCAGCAAGACTCAGTAAGTCTGCTGGCTCAGGCATTTTGAGCTGCACACAGAGTCAAAAAAGGATGAAAACTAGCGCTTCCAGAACTCAAAATAGTTCAAGAGAAAGGAGACCTGACAGAGAAAGACATAAGATTCTGCAGGAGATGAATGGACCATCAACCAGAAAGTAAATGTTTTCTTTATTTCCCTCAGCTCATGGAAGATAAATGGGCCAGGGTCTCACTCCTGCCCTGGGGAATGTGTGACCTGAACAAGCACGTAAATAACAGGCTGGCAAGACAACTCCCAACCGTTCAGGGAAATGTTCACTGCTGTGCTCAGAACAGATGCTTGGGCTAATTAACAAGATGCCGAGGACCAGGAGAGGGGAGCGGAAGCCTAAGATTGAGTGAAGCTGAGGGCTATGAGAGCCCACAGCACACCCAGAACCAGATTTCAGAGCCATTTCTCTCTGGTGTGAAGTCCAGCCATGTTACTGCAGTGGGGACACAAAGCTGGGAGAAGACCACCCACAGAAACTCCACATGCTGCAGGACAGCAAGGAACAGAAACCCCTCTGGCTCCTGGATCCTCAAAATAATTCACTAAACCTGGCACAGAAAACCACTTCTTACCTGCTGGGGGGGGAAATCACATCAAAGGCTGATGCCAGGTTTTTTGTCTGCACTTTACACACATGTGGAGAGAAGCCACCCATGCTCTCACATACCAGCTCACCCCTCCTCTGGTCTGGTAGAAGGTGTTCTCGTCCATGGCAACAGGGCTGAAACTAGGTGATAATTAAGGTCCCTTCCAAACCAAGCCATTCTGTGATGCTACGACTGCTGCTAGCAAAGTTCTGCCCAGCAGCTGGGCAGCTTAGGAGAAAGTAAAAGCACCTGCTAATGGAGCAGCAGATGTTGGAGCCTGCATCGATGATACAGAGGAGAACAGCGGGAGAGCATGAAGGACAGCGTTAAAAAGCACAAAAAGCACAAGCTGTTGGACTAAAGGTGAACCAACAGCAACTGGAAGGGTCTACCAAAGCAAAGGCTGCTGTTACCTCCCCACAGGTTCAGAAGTTGGAGGGCTCTGGATGACCTCAAAATGGGGAGCACTCCCCAGTGCACACTACAGCGGGAGGGCAGGACGCTGCTGCAGGGACACCAGGGCTGGGCCACAAGCACAGACCCTCACAAGTCATTGCTTGAATAAAGCTGTTGCTTTGCAACTCCAAGACTGATCCCAAGAGGAATAGCAAAGCTCACTTAGAAACACAGGCCAAGGTCAAGACTTCCTCAGTCTGGATAACAGCCCTAGTTACTGGGTTTACTGTAGCACTATATGAAACTCAGTATTAGGTTAGACAGTTAATGTTCCCCGCTGTTGTTATATTTGACTGGGAAAGCGTACTGAATTTATTCTTTAACAGATGATGCCATTAGCTGGTCAGACTGGTTGCTTCGTTGCACAGAGGCTGACCTTTTGGAGCGCTGCTTTATTAGACATTAGAAGCAGCAGCTCTAAATCAGGCTCCTTGGCTTTGACCAACTCCTGGACATCTATTTGGGTATTGCCAATAAACCTGGAGTGGAAACAATTTCTGTCTGGAAAACTCATCAGCTACCTCCAAGAAAGCCATTGTTTCTCCCCTGAGAGGAGAGGGAAAGGGAAAATAAAACTGCAGAAATTTAGCATGAACGTGCATTAAAACCAGCAGGAACCATTTTGCTGCATCAACTAAATTTAGGATGCTCAAATCCAGTTTGGTGAGCTCTGTTTATCAAGTGCTCAGAGAGAAGCTGGGATGGTGAGGGGGATGTGTATGGTGAGATTGGTGGGAGAGACCTTCCCCTTCACTCACTTGTTTTTTCCTGCAGCTAAAGCAGGGAGGAAGAGAGCTCCAGGGCCCACTGCGACTTCTTTAAATGTAGCTCTGGTGCTCCCCAGAGCCCTCCCCTGCAAGCTGAGCAGACTGTTCCTGCCTGACCTCTGATGAAACTGAGCTGTTCTGACCTGCCCTTGATTCAGCAATCACCTCTCCAGCTGAGTCACCACACACTGCATGGGCTGGCAAGGAGACACTGCCACAGGTGACAGTGGTGGCTCCACCTTGGGTGACAGCCAGCAGATGTGTTTCACACACACTGGAGCAATCCTGGAAAGCCTTTCCCCTCCCATCGCCAAATGTGCCTCTCCCTTAAGGGAAGAAATTGCTACAACCTGCTTATCAACTATACCAGATGTCTTTTTTTTCTATTATTGCAATCTAAAGAGAAATGCTAAAAATAGCCAAAGGAATAAAGAGGAAGCATTTTTCAGCTGACTTGCAAACAGCAGCTGTCACAGCCAGCAGGGCCCTGGGGATGGGGGCTGTGGCAGGACCAGCTCCTGCTGCAAAGGGCCACACATGAAAGATTAACAGGTGACACTCCTCAGCCTTTTGTCTCAAGGGCACAAATCCTTCCCTGAGCCAGGGCAGCGCAGCCTTTGAACAACAGAGAGAAATTAATTCTCTCTTCTCTGGCCCTCTGCTCCCACTAATTATGATTCACTGGCTCTGCTTCGCCACAGCAGAATGGGAATGATTTTAACCAAGTTAAAAGATTATGGATTTGCTGTGGAATTGGTCCTAAGTTGAATGCGACTGTTACTGACCGGAAGGCAGAGAGAGAGCCCAGGGAGGTCTCCAGTGTGTCAAGGACAAATGAAGGACATTTTGCAGGAGGATGCTCAGGCCGTGTCCCTCAGCTGTAGGCAAGGAGGCAGAGCAGGGACAGCAGAAAGACGACACTGTGGGTAATACTGACCCTGGCATCTCTGAGCCCACCAACACAGCAGAAACCTGCATGAACATTAACCCTGTTTGCACAGGTACCACCTCCCCAGGGCTCAGCACACGCTGCAAACCCCATTTCAGCCACACGAATAAAACAGCCCTTTCTAAGCCTGGGTTGCCCCTGGCAGAGCAGCCAGTGGGCACAGCCACCTGCACAGGGCAGTGGGGACACACCTTGGGACAGCGGTGACAGCAGTGACAGCCGCTCTCCCTGCAGCCGTGCAGACACCCACGAGAGGGAGACAAGACCCTGCAGTCTGTGCTGGCAGCAGCTCCCAGCTGATCCCAAAGCCCTCCACGCTGTCCCCAAGCAGAGCAGATACCCACCACCATCCCAGCGTTCTGGCACAAAACCTCTGTGTCTTTTGTGACACGTTTATAGGCAGAACAAAACCGTGTGTTCACCCGATCCCAGGAGCTGTGTGCTCCAAGCAGGGCTGAGATTGCATAGATCTTCTTTTAAACACAACATTCCCAACCCTGATTGTTTAGGAAACCTGTGCAGCAGTCTCTGAAGGCTGTGCTCCTGCACTGCACGCTGCAGGTCAGGGTGGATGGACTCTGTAGTGTCATTTAACAGTGGCTTAAAGGCTCTTTGCCAGCTGCTTGCTTCTTCTCTGCTCTTTCAAGGCAGCAGCATTTCCTGACTTACCCCTTGCAAAGATCCGTGTCCTTCCTCTCCTCATGCAAAGCATCATACAGCTGCTGCCTTCATGCCAGGACAGCTGCTCTTTATGTATGATTGGATGGAGGACCAGCTTTTCAGAATTTACTTGTAAACTGATCAGGATTTGAATGCCTAGATGGGCAACACTGATTTCAATGCAAAATGCAATAAGGAAAATGCAGAGCAGCTGTGCTGATCCCTCTCACAGAGCTTAGGGCTCTGCTCAGCCCCTTCCACTCCCCCACCCGCTGGTGGCTGCACCATTAGCATGCGGAGTGTGCAACAGCTCAGACACATTTAAGGAAAATGTATCATTACTTTTCCTGTCCGTGCGGAGTTTGTCTGACCTCTTTTCTAAATCTATTTTTAAATTGCTTCTGGGACTCTGCATGCCAGGTATCCATTATGCTGCTGCAAGCGTCTGCAGAATCGACTTGTCAAAACCCTGTAAAACTCGCAGGAAATACTTTAAGAACAGTCCACACTCAGGTCTCAAGGCCAGAGCAGCCTTATTTACACCATCCTTGTCGGCTGCTTGTCTAACCTGTTCTTAAAATCCTTCCCTGAGAGTTTATTTCTGGGCTTTGCTTTACTCTTCCGAACCTTTTTCCAGTCCTTCCTCTTTACACATCAATCCTGAACACCATTTGTGTATTATCAGTTTGCAAAGCAGACCAGCATATTCCATTTCTGTTCCTCCTGATACCGTACTTTTTAATTCTATCTTACAAGGCTTTTGAGACAGGCCTTGATTGTACCAACTTGTAATGGCCACACACTGGCTGCTGTGTCTGTGCAGAAGAAATGCAGAGCAGATTCATCTGCTCCCTTCACAGGCTGGGTGTAACAGTTTTTTGTTCAGGAGGCCTGTCAAGAGAAGAGAATTTTGTGTCCTCCCCTTTGGACCAAATCCCCATCCCTGCCTCTCTATTACACCAGTTGCACACCTTGACTCCCCCAGAGCTGCACTGCTCCACTGCAGAGGGTTCAGCAGCTGGGGTGGTGGTGAAGCCAGACAGCCTCAACACAGCCACACACCATCACACCCAGACAACACCTATTTTCAGGAGGTAACATTTTGTCTTGTTCTTTTCATGGATTCATTCACACAAGCACCGATTTTGCCATCATCTCAAGTCTCCAGAAGCAACACATTCTTAAAGAGTTGCTCCACTGTGTCTAGGTCATACATGAGATGCATCTGAAGCCCAGGGTTTAGAAACTAATGTTCTGTCCTTGTAAATATTTTCCAAATGACTTTTTTTTGTCCTCTTAGGGCACAAAGTTACAATTAATAAGCAAGATGCCTAAACACAGACACGCACCTGAAAGGTTTGACTTGCACAGCTGAACTAACAGATTCACTATACACCCAGATCTAACAGAGAGCTAAGCTCTCCAGCTCTGTCTTTAAAAACCAGGGAGAGCAACACACTCCTTCAGCCAGAAGAAATGGGGAGGGGGAAGTCTCTGAGACTGGTAACATATTTGACAGTTATTTTATTCGAGCGTTAAAAAAACCCCATCAGAACTCCAATTTCAGGGAGCAGTAATGTTCTGTGTAGCAATCACACTCATCCATATTGCATGTTAACATCTTTCAAATCGCATCTTACACTCAGAAGCCAAGCAGGTATCTATCAGCTAAGGAGGAAAGCAGAACTTGTTAACGTCCACTGCACCTATCTTTAAAATATTTATGATGCATGTGAGGAATTATTAATGGAACGCACATCCGACTCCATTGCCAGGGGATTGGGCACACAGCCCCTTACACTGTCAAAGTCTATGTGAATGCTGCAGGAGCCTTCACTTTGGCTGGGAAGGTTTTCCATGCAGGACCCAAACCCATCCTAACCCCACAAACTGCACACCTCTCCTCTGCCAGGCAATATCTCTGTCTCTGCCTCTCAAGCTCTGTTTCTCTCCAGGCCACTCCACTTTCTGTAGCATTTTTAGCACTGTGACGTGCTGTCTTATGTGCTATAACACATTGTACTCCACTCCCGTATCTGATTCCTTCTGCTGTATGAATTCTGCCACCGAAACAGTGCTATAAAAACTGTGCAGTGAGTTCTGCACGAAGACCCCCCCCCAAGCCCTTCCCCACCTTGCCAGGCGAGCTCCACTTTTAGCAATCACTAGTCATCTCAGACTCACTCAATTAAGAGATAGCTACCTGTCTTCAAAGAGCAATTCTGTCAGTTCCCAAGAGGTTGTTGAAGGTGGGATTCACTGTATTTGCTGCTCTAACTACAGCTCTCAAGGTCACAACCTTTCCAAGCTGTGCTGGTCAAGCTTTACCAGCACAAAAGGATGTGCTGTTGGCTCAGCAGACTGATGAATCTCTTGACGTGTTACAGAAACAATCTCCATGCCTTTGCTGGTTACCATCTCAAAAGGCATTGATTCCTTATAGCCTGAACTGTATTAACGACACATTTCATTACATTGTTTAAAAGGACTTGGATAAAAGAAGAGTCCTAAAGATAATCTGCAGGAAAAGAGTCTAGAAGCCCCCTGATTTTGGATGCCAAAAAAGAAACATTCAGCAAATAGCTGGGATGTGAATTTGTTGAATGGTGTGTTTAGGAATCAGCTCTTTTGGTCATTCTTGAATGACTATGGATAATTTTTGGTGAAGGAAAGTGGAGCTACACGTGGCCAGGTGGTCACAAGCCAGGCCAATATTTCCTCCAGCTTCCTTGCATTTGCTGCTCCACAGTGAAGCAGAGGACAGGCAGCTCTCCCAGACTAACTCCCAGCACTGTTTCATACCATCCCCATATGCCCAGTGGGAGAACTGGTACAAGCCATACCCTACAGAAACAGCACGAACCTGTGGGGCTTGAGATTCCCATGCTGGCAGCACGCATTCCAGGCTGTGTTCTGCCTCCTGCCTTTGTCACAACAGGACTCACCATGGAAAAAGAGATGATGCAGCTGGCAAGGTGCCTCCTTGCTGGACAGGCACACTCATCTCAACTAATACAAGAACAATCCTCTAAGTCTTTGCTAGTCACCACCTGCTGTGCTTTTCTAAGGTAAAAATCACCTGAGCTCTCCATAACTTGATCACCTCAGCAGTAGCCTGCAAGAACAAAAATGCTCCGAGCACAACTCACTAGGCACTAAGGCAGCTAGCTTTTGTTCCAGGTCCGTTTTTGTCTTTCTGCTCCATTTTCAGAAAGAAAAGTGGCTGGCAGGAACAAGTTACACACAAGTCCAGAATCCATTGCTTTTTGAATGCTGTACATGCTGTCGTGCAGCTGCAGCAAAACCCAGCCAAAACAAGATGTAGATCGTGCAAGAGCCAGGATGGATCTCTTCTGAATCTCAGGGGGCTGTTTGTGAGTTATTCCTATATTCGGAATTGTATCCTTGCAGTAGTCTTGGTGTCCTGAAACCACCCAACAGGCACTTGCTGCAGTGCCTAACTGTTCTCTCAAGCAAGTTTTTAGATATACACACAGAAGAAAATACTTGCTGCTTTAGAGATTGGTAACCAGTGCTAAGATTGGTCTGGATGAACTATGAATGGAAACATCTATGTGTGTGAAGCGACAACCAACCTGCCAGCAGCAGATCTGTCCTCCAATGACAGGAGAATGACAACAAGTAGAGAGCACATCACTTCCACAGCCTGTCTGAGGGCAGACTGTAGCCATCAAGATCCCTCAAACAAGGGAACAAAAAGGTGGCAGCACTGCTTGAGATCAAAAAGAGCAAGACCCTGAGTTGAAAGATCTCTCAAAAATAGCAGGTAAGTCCTAGAAAGTGTAAGAAAAAAAACAGTCCAAGAGCCAGTCTGTTGTGAAGAACAACTCAGCAGACACAGCACGGGCTTGACAGATGGTGCTCCTGGTTCTCCCTGCAGTGCACAATCCATCCTGGCTACAGCCCTGGATGCACGAGGCTTGGTGCCTGCACGGGGTGGTGAGAGTGAGTGAAACCCAGACAAGTGAATGACTGAAAACAGTTTTGTTTAGGATAAATACCCAGTTCCTGTTCTACAAAAACCCACATTGAGTTTTATCATATTAATTTCCTATGCTAATGCAGAACCACTGTGCAATGTAAACCTGGGTAACAAGGTTGGAGGACTTTTGATCTGGCAAAAATTTATATGAAGCAGTATGGTGACACTGTCAGCACCAATGGCATGTTGTATGAGCTCAGATTCCAGGAGATGCATCTTTTAGACATCTTTTAGACTTCTGTATGCTTCATCTTCAGGCAAAGGGATTGCTTAATGAAGGAGGGCCTAGCACACCTGAGAGGTAAACCCCTGCACAAGATGCTCTCCATAAGAAAACCCCTGGATTTCATACACACTCTGGTGGTTCAACTAAAATCAGCATTGCTCAAAATCATGGCCTTCAGAAAACTGTTTGACTTGGCTCAGAGCAGCTGTGGCAGCTGCCACCAACCTGCTGCAACAAACATGAAAGCAGTCAGTCAGCACTGCTTTCTGAAAGCAGTTTGCATGGCTGAGGGCAGGTATTTGGGGCTCCTGCAGCACAGATTCACTACATCTTTGATCATTTCAGCGTGCCACTTGTGGAAGTTGTCCTTAAATTGAAAGGGACTATAAAAACATACAGAAGTTGAGAAACAGGCCCTCTTGGAAGATGAGGGTTTGAATCCATCTCCTTCCAGGGGCGAACACACTGAAGGGATGCTCAGGTGGGAAGAACTAGGGCAGGCTCAGTGTGCTGAAAACCAGATTTTTTACACTCACTGGTGAAAACTGTCTCTGACCTGGCAGTATCTGCATCAGTCACAAACCCAGCTTTTATTAGAAAGAAAATAAACTTGCCACAGCTAACAGAGATATATGAATCTTCATTTTGCCTCCCTAGGAAGACAGCTACAGCAAACAAGAAAGGTCAAGAGAAATCTGATTTAGGAGAACATATTTCTGTTCCCCAAAGCTATTCCCCAAACAATTCCATTCTTTGCCGCAGGAAAAGAAAGAGAATCTCCCCTCCCACCATGTTTGAAGAGAATTGAGTCCTCTTAGCTCTTTGTACTCCCAGCCCTGTTTGCTTATCACTTGTGGCTCAGACAGATAGCTGCAATTCCCACCGGCTTTCCAGAGGAGATTAATTATTCCACCTAGGAACAAAGCAACCAGGAACCACTCAATCACACTTTTCAGAGAAATAAGAGAAGAAACTATCCCATCCCTGGCAGAGGCACTGGCAAGGATGTTCGAGGCTGGAATACCAAATGTTAGGCTTGTTCTAATAAAGACATTTGGGTTGCAAGACAGGGTTTTCCTTTCTCTGCCGAGCTGATAGCTCCAGGTCACCTGCCTTCAGGGTGAAACAGCACTCGTATGGGTGCAATATTCTGTTGGCAGAAATACTCCCTCCCCAGGAAACCCCAGTCAAAGCAGCCAGCATATGCCATGACAGGACACAGACCATTCAAGGAATTGCAGCTCGTCCAGGAGGCTGAGCTACGTAAATATAAAATGGAAAGAATTCTGCTCTGCATGAAAGCAGATTCTCATCCTGCACTGCCAAGGGACTGAACTTAATTGCTAATCCTCTGCAACAAGTAGCAGAGGCAGAACTCCAAGCAACAGGACTGTGCTGGTGTAGCAGGAATATTTCCCTGGAGACAGCAGCTCACAGAAGAGATAAGGTACATCACAGCTTTGGAGTGACAAGATTGCTATCGCAGTCTGTGCCTCATTACTATTTTGAACCTTCAGCACAGATCTATGATGCCTTTCCAGGATTAGCCTACTTCTAAAGCTAAAGAAAGACTCTCTTAATTTACAGGCTGTTACTTATTTAACACCAGAATCACATTAATTGAGCAAGCCTTTGGGCTATCCCAGCATTTTAGCTGTACAGTGTTCTTGGAATGCCACACAGGACTACAGAGTGTACAGAGCAATGCCAAATGTGAAACTTGGCTTAAACAGAGCACGTTTTAGGTATACAAACATTCTGGCCTCGCATCTAGAAGCACAGAATCTGATGGTATATTTTGCCTTCTTTTTTAAATACTGTGGGGATTTTGCTTCTAAAGATTCCCATGAACGGTCATCTTAATAAAATTATTAAAATCTCCATATATGGCTTTGAGTAATGCAAATACAAAAATCAGAATTGGAGACAAGCCAGCTCCCAAAGCTCTGGCCTAAAGACTCCTGGTTTGCATTCAGGTATAAAACCTAAATGCAACAAAGTGTGTCATAACTTCTGGGGTCAAAAATCTTTTCAGAAACACATTCTTTTAGGACGCTAACTCAGATGAAATAAAATAAAGCTTGTTATCAAAGTATATACAGGCTTCTAAATATGTATTTTGATATGATTTTGCTATGTGCTGTTACGTATTGATATTTTCACCCTTTTCAGCACTTTGACATCTCCCCCTGCTCCAAATCAAAGGGCTACTTTGAAACCAGGGAAATGCACAAATACTGTGCAATGTTAAAAACTCCTGGCTTATAATTTATGAGCAGTAATGAGCCTCAGCTATTCACCCTGAATCGTTCTTCCAAAGGCAAAGCAGTTAAAAGTAATGGGTATCTGCTTCAGCTGAGAATAATGAGGATACTAAAAAAAGTATATAAAGAGGCCAAAGTATGTGCCAGCTATGCAGAGATCTGCTCTAATTGAATGGGCAGTACACCTGCAGCATAAGCAAGTCAGAAAAACACATCATCCATCATGCTGCAAGGAAATGAATAGGTATGAGGACAGTGCATCCCACGAGTGATTACCCAGCTCCCTTTTGAGGACTTACTTTCCCTCTGATCCGTAGCTGTTCATGCTGTCCTCAATGGACTCGTGGCTGGCTTGACGGACGGTCCGGCTGGGCATTTCCACAGCCAGCCCAGTCTCTGTGCTCCTCTGGATGGCTCCTTTCAGTCTCCGACCGTCGCCATCTAGGAACACAAGGGGAGAAAAGGCAGTCAGCCTCTGGTCCCAGAGCCTTCTGCAGTGACAGAGCCAAGGAGAAGCAGAGAAGGTCTTTCAAAAGACCAGCCTGGCATCTGGCAGCCAGGCAGCACTTTGCTGTCAGACAGCATTTCCTCACTCAGTCCTGCTTCAGCAGCAGCTCCCAGTCACATCTGGAACAGACTCAGCACTCCACCAAGGCAGGGCCCAGCAGATACTCAGAGCATACACACCAGTGTACCTACTCCAACCATTTGTAGGGATTAATTACCCATGGAGCAGGCACGCACACCCCGTGGCTACACCCGAAGCCACCCCACTGGGGAGCACAGCAGCAGTGACCACGGGCACAGCTGAGATGTACAGCCTGACCACACCTCAAAGGCTACCCCAAATTCCATGTTGCTGCCTCAAGCTGTGCAGAACAGCAAAGCATGGCAGGTCCTGGTGTGCACCAAGGGAACAGAGGGGAGGAAAAGGCCAGGCATCACCACATGGGCTACAAGGGAATAGTTGGGCACAGCCAAAACGTTCCCTGGTGGCACCAGAAAGGCACCAGCAGTCAAAAACCCTGGAGAGGACCATACCCCTTGGCAGACACCCTTGGCTACAGCATAAAGGGAATTAAGTAGGTTCTGGTTCCTCCTGGGTACAGTCTTCAGAGGCTCAGGCCCCTGAAATTAACAGCTGCTATTTTCATCCTCCATCTCTAGCAGTCTGTTTCCCAGAACAAACCATGTTATGTAATGAATATGTAATGAATACCATTACTATTAATTGCTGTAGCTGGTGTTAGGAAGCTCCAGATTTCATCCCACATAGAGCACTCATCCTGAAACACATCTGCTACAAGTTTTTGGAACAAAGCAGAATTATCTAAATCCTCTAAAGATGCCTGGCCATTAATGTGGATTGAGGAAACAAACCTCTGATCCACAGAAACCCACCCTTTTTTGAGTACCACCCATGGAGAAGAAATGAGTCTAGAGAACTCAGGATCCTCAAATATTAAAGACAGTAAGTCTTTCACAGAATCACATGATGGGGAAGGTTGGAAGAGACCACAGTAGGTCATCTCCATCTGGTCCAACCTCCCTGGTCAAGCAGGATCATCTTAGACCACATTGCACAGGATCAGATCCAGAGAGTTCTTGAATACCTCCAGTGAGGGAGACTCCACAACCTCTCTGGGCAACCTGTTCCAGTGCTGGGTCACCCACACAGTAAAGAAGTTCTCCTTCATACTCAGGTAGAACTTCTTGTGGATCGCTTTCCAAACTACTTTGGAAATATAAGGGTATCTGTAAGAACCTGTCTAAAATACACAGAATTCTGTTATTTGTGTAGCAGGCTGCTTGACCTAAAATATTTCTCTTTAGCTCTTGGTGTGAGCAGGCAGCTTCAGTAAAATATCAGAAATGCTTCCTATCCTACTTCTCAAATTGTATGTACACTGAAATGCAAAGACAAAAATTCTCCTATAAATACAGCTATGAAGTACCTTTTGCTGTGGTATCATGAGGTTTCCAACTGGGTTAATGTGTCAGCCCCAGGGCTCTGCACCAGCTGCTGTCCCCACATATGGTGCAGCACATGTACCCATGTCCCTGTGGGCTGAGGGGATGGAATGTGCATGTTCTGGGTTAACATTAACTACAGTTTGTGCTGTTTGTGTGCCTTGAGCAACGTACAAAGCACACTGTATAAATCAGGAAGTTACAAACGTAAAACATTTTTCATGTGCTTTCAAAATCCAAACCTTCAGGCAAGAATAACAATATGGGCATCAACAAAAGCAAAGCCTTGTGAAATGGTTGTGCCTATTCCCCCAACCACTGCAGAGCAGCTCCCTCTGACGCACCTTCTAAAGCCTCGTGCAGCTCGCTGGAGCCTCTGATGGGGTTTGTAGGTTCCTTCCTTGAGCATCCCAAAGCCTTGAGGGCAGACTTGATGGTCCATTTAATTTGTCTCGCGTTCACCTCCACAAACAATCTTTTAGTCATCTACACGCACAGCTGCCCGTCCCTCCTTCACACGTGCACTCTGAACACTCATCCTCCTGCCCTTTTAGGTCAGGCCTTACAAAAGCCTTGCTGGCAGCCAGCGACAAACAGAGAATTACATAAATGGTGGAAACAGATTAAAAAATGCCCCATTGCCCAGCTCTGCAACATCTGTTTTTAAAAAAAAATAAAATCTCTTATTTCCCCCATCTGATGCGACGTGCCTGCAGGCATTCCAACTTAAAAGACTATTCATCCACAGCTGGCAACAAGGGGGAGGCTCGGGACAGAGAGAACCTCTGGAGCAACCCAAGGTGCTTGCTGCTTTCTCTAAACCTTCTCCAGATTCAAAGCAGAAGGGCCCAGACCCAAGGCAAGGCAGCAGCAGAGCACTGTCCCACCACACGCACAGCTCGGCACTGCTGGCTGGCTGGGAGTGGGTGGCTTTCTAGTGTACCTGATTGCTTTTACAGCTATGACACACATTTCTATTTAAAAAAAAGAGAAAAAGTATAATGGAGAAAATCTGGAAAACAAGACAGCAGAAACAGATGACAAGAATCCTTTGTTCCTCCCTCTTTTTTTCTGAGATGTACAGCAACTCTTGTATATCCCAAACCACCTCCCATTATTTTGGAGAAAGGTTTCTTCAACCTTTCTCACCCTACAGTCTCTTTTTGCCAGAAGTTTTCCTTGAACAGAAGGAGAGAAATTTGCTTTGCCAAAAAGGCAAGCTTCCAAACCACTGTGGCCAGAGGCAAGACTGAAACAGGATAAGAGATCAGCATAAGCACCAGAGATGCCATCAGACAGAGATGCCTAAATTACTCACATAAACCCTTTTGTAGTCAGCATGTAATAAAAATACTTTTTTTTTTTTTTACATCCCTCAGCTGGAAGAAAAGGGCAGATCAGGAGCAGCACAACTGCAAAGGGTCAGTGCAGAAAGGAAATAAATATGGGCAAAGCAGCACCGCTGATCTGCAGGCCAAAAACATTTCACAAGCAACAGTCACCACCAAGCAACCTTCTCTGCTCAGTGTGGAGCACCACGTAAAGGCTGTGTATCCTCCCTTACCTGAAGTCTTTGTGCTTTGACACCTTTTGCAAATCAGGAGGTAAATGAGATGCATCTACGTGGGTGTTGCCTGGCAAAATCATTTGTCTTAATTAGTTAGCAGTATCTGAGCAAGTAAGAGTAATATCGACGTTTTCTGCAGCATCACCAGATTTATTCCCTGCACCTTTTCCAATTAAGCAGTAAACAACAAAGGTTAAGCAGTCAATCAAGCCTGCAGTGTAACACATCGCTGAAGAGCGGATTTTACTTTGGGATGACCTTGGGAAGGAGACATTTTTTGGTCAGATATCCAGGATGAAGAGACACAGCACCTCACTGATGCCAAGAGCCAGAAGGGCCCAGCAGTCACTTTGCCAAGACCTCAGTGTCGACAGGTGCTTAGATCCTGCTCTGTTCAGCCAAACAATTTATGTTTGGCTAAAGAATATCTTCTACAGCACTATGCACTGTGGAGCTGAAGATATCGAGAGATGAAGAATCTGCCATTTGCCTCCACAGTTTATTTTACTACCTGACATTTAGAGATGTGACTTAAGTTTGCCTGATTTCAGCTTTCACCCATCAGTTTTTTTAGTGCCCTTCTCCACAGTGAGAGCTGCATTGTGTTCTCACTATAAAGACTTCTCTGCAGTGCAGCTGAATTATATCTCAATCTTATTTTGACAAGTTAAACAGACTGAGATCTTTACATCTCTCAAGCACTGGCATTTTTTTTTTCTCCTGGCCTTTAATCTTTTTAATGACCCCCACGTTTTAAATATCCTTTTGAGAACTCACACAGCAGAACTAGAGTCTGCATTTTAGAAACATGTACAGAGGTAAAAATCAGCTTGTATTCTCATCTTTGCTTCTGCTGGCATCTCCCAAGGTCACAGTAAAGCTCCTGGTCGCATCACATCCCACCTGGAGGTTGTTCAGTCTCTGCCAGTCCTGCTGGTACAACTTGTAGAACATTGTATTAAGGAATATATAAGCAAACAAATTTTATTTGAAGGGAAAGCAAGCAAAACTCCAGACAGCTCTACACAGCTCTCCCACCCTCAGTACTATTTACTCTCCTTCTAATGTGCACATTACCTGTGAATTTAGTGAGGTTTAAATTCGTGCTTGCTGCAAATCAAATGAAAACACTGAACAGCACCAGATCTCCTAAAGAGCCTCCTGCCTTTGAGGTTTTTCCCTGACAACTGCTTTTTGAAACGTGAAGTATGTTTTTAATCTATTTATCACAATCACAGATTTAAGGGTCATGTTGTTCTAGGACGAAACCACTACATACTTATCACAATTACCCAGACACCTGCTTCTTTTAAAACTTGGAGAAAAAAATTTCTCACAAGACCCATTTTCCCTAAATTCTTCTTGACTGGTATTAATTATATTCCATCCTTTTGTTCATTATTAATTAGATCTCATTATCATGTTTCCCCTAATTCTGTCTATGAGTGACGTCAGACAGACTAACCAAAAGTTCCTTCCAACAACCCAGTAACGAACCAAGAGGAGCAAGGTGACCATGCAGGTACCCTGTGCAGAGCAGAGCATCCTTTGGAGAGTTCCCTTCCTTTCCATCTGTCAACCACATCAAGAGGCAGCTCTTCTCAAGGATGATGCCACTCCTGAGGCAGAACTGACTGCCACCAAGAACTGTATTTGCCTTAAATCATGGGGGTGGAAAACAAGAGTGGCATTGTTCCCTTCCCTCTCCCAAGGAAAGAGTCACCACTTCTCCTGCCCACTCCAATGCACGACTCTTGGAAGACCTTCCTTGCTGCTACTGACAGGGCTCTCCATGCTCAGAGACCATCGAGTCTTGAAAAACCTATTTGAATTCTGCAATTGCTCATCACAAGGTCATGTTTATATAATTATCACTCCTACACAGAATCACTCCATGATAGACATTTACTGATGACATTTCTGAGAGAGAGAGCACGTCCCTTTCGCTGTTACCCTTACACTATTCACTTGTCACTTCCTTTTCCCCATCCAGGTACTTGGGACCATCTTTCTCTTTTCCACTTGAATTTTTGAATTTTCTCCTCCATGTTTGTGCAGTTCACTGGATCCTACCAAAACAAAAAGGAACCAGCATCATGCCTGTGCTACAGAGCCTCCCATACTTTAGAATTAAGTGATATTGATTTAACTCCGAGATTAGAAATTGAATTAATTTCAACTCAATTAGCTTTGCTCCTAAATTACCCAACCCCTTCCAAGCACAGAACACAGTGGCATCCAAAGCATGTGGCCATGTGGCACCAACACAGGTCACCCAAGACACACCAAGGGTCTGCCAAAACAGCCTGGTTAGCTTTTATCCCTTCCCAAACTTCACCTAAGAGATGATTCCTTCTTTCTTCCCCATGAAGATCTGCCACTGAGAAAAGATGATCCAGATCAGCTTGGGGCTAAAAACGAAGAAGGGAAAACACCAACCAACCATCCTGATATCATCACCTGCTGAGATTGGGAAGAAGGTCCCCAAGTCAAGCAACTGGTCTTTGGCACTGTGTGGGCAAAAAGCTGTAGTGAGAGTCTCAGGTCAGCATCCTGTGAGATTGCTGGAGCACTGACCATTTTAACTCCTACTCATTTTCAGATACTCCAAGACCCAATGCTTTAACTTCTCTACTTTAAACCTTGTCACTGCATTGTTGTTCCTAAAGGGTATTAAAAAAAGATTTTTTTTCCCCTCTGTTTAGTCAGATACTGACTCCCTATGACATGTGCTAAGATTTGTGCGCCATGAATCAATTCCGAGATGAATAAAAGAATTCCATTGTTCGGCTTCACAGGGTGGGGAAAAAAAAAAAGAAGAAAAAAAAAGAGAAGTCTTCCCACAGCCTTGCGTGAATACCCAACACCTGCTCCAGCCTGGCACACGCTGAGCAGAGCGGCTGTCGGGGTGGGCAGCACAGACCCTTCCACAGGGGTGTCTCTGCTCAGAACAAGCCATGCTGCTCTCCTAAGGGGCTGCTACTGCCGAGGAAAGAAAAAAATATAAATACTGGATTGTCACTTCAGAATGCAGTTTAATGAGATGAACTCTATCTCATCATGCCCGGCAAGTTCTGACATCCTGCCAAGCATTCCCTACATCAACATCCTAATGGAGTGTGAATTATGAGCACCTAAAGAGAGGCAGTTTGTACTGTGCTCCAGAACATGCCAGGCTATCATCACAGCCTGAGTAATCCACCAGAATGACAGAAAATGGCTGGAGATAAGCAGGGGCACTAATCGGGCTGTTTGCTTCATTCCCCTTGTCCCAGTTTCAGACACCAAAAAAATCACACCCTTTCTTTCCAAATTAAGCACAGAATCTTCTATGGGATAGGAAGAAGTATTCCAACATGTCAATTCTTAATCTGTGCATCTTAAGTACATTCACAGGGTTAGGAAAGTTCAATCAACTCTTCTTGTAACAGCCAGAAAATAGTAAAATTAGCAACTATTTGCATGGCTGTTACAGCCACCAACCCCAGCTGAACACAGAGCAGGAGGGCACCCTGTGAAGATGCCAGTGAGACACCTCTGAACTCCTCCCATTGTGGTATGGTCACCAACATGTCCCACTGCTCCTGGGCCACACAAAAGGCATTCTCCCATCCTAGAGTTCCACCTGGCTTGTCCTCATCTGCATCAACAGTGGTGACATCAAACAAACTCCTGCTGAACCTGGAATTTGTTGTTCTTCCCCCTCACCATTAGAAGAGGACCAAAAATCGATCACAGGGTTATTTTCATTAAGCAGGAACCTGGCAGCAGCCTCCAAGGCTGCCTCCCCTTCTTCCCATCACAATCCAGCCCAGACCCCAACTCCTCGATCACTTGAAACCAGTGTTGTCTCCTCCAGGCCAGTCTGAGCTGCAGTTTGGTTTAAATCCAGCTGTGTTTAAGCAGATCTCCACCCCCAGTAGATGTTATCACCTCTCGTAGCTTGGCCGGGGCACTGATATAGCATCAATTGTGCTTCCTTTCTTCATGAGCTCCATTTTAATACTTTAAATGAGGAAAATGGGGTGTTTTTTCTGCCCCTTTTTGAGGTTAAAACCAAATAGTTCCCATGACACTATTTTTAATCTTGACCTTTTTGATAATTCATCTTTATTAAAAAAATTCAATGGCCAAATTTTTTGTTTAAAACTGACTAAAGAAAAAGTTGTGCAACAAACATGTAGCCAGGAAAATCACTTTGATATTTTTTCCCTTCATCAACAAAAGAGAGAAAGCAAACAGCCAAAAGGTAAACACATATATTCCACTGTCAGTGACTTTCAAACAGAGTTTTTTGACTATCATAAAAAATTGTTTAGCTTTTCACTATAAAAAAAAAGTTGCAGTACTGTAACACTAACAAAAATGTTTGTTTCTTTCAAGTATTTCATGGGAACTACTTTGCAGCTAGATCCAGCTCTTCAGAATTCTTTCCATGTCTCTATTTTGTTTGCAGCAGCAGGATCCAAATAGCTTCATCTGATGGCTGCTCTGCATTTTTATTTTTATAAGAAAATGGAACACACTGCCCCCTTCTCTTCCCCCAATCTGCCAGGCTTTGCAGAAGAGTCTGATTAAGTGAAATGTCCCTACCCATCCAGAAAATTGAATGCTGTGATATTTCTCCAGCAGCCCAGCAATGAAACCTGAACGCTGCCCTGTCTGCAGCCCAAATCTCCAGGGACAGACAAGCACAGAGCTGGTGATGCTGCACAGTTGTCTCTGGAATGGCCACAAGTCTGGGACAAACACCCCTCACATCCCAGGTCCTTCATCTCTGCTGCTTTTGTGCTTGGGCAATGGATGATGACTTAAACAGATCATCTTACTACAATATTTATAATGCAATAAACCACAGAGCAATACACATACACACACCCCTTCTGACTGCATAACAATGAGCAGATTCAATGTTTTACTTCTTGGATTTTGTGGTTTAAGCCTCACCAAGAGTTTAACTCTCCTCTGACATCTGCCCACCTGGGAGGCCTGGAGGGTCTGTCCAAATATATGCACCAAATCAAGGAAAGTGAGGCTGATGCACTCAGAGAACAGGTACATTTGGCATAGCAACAGGCAACTAATTTATTTAAACTACTACATTGTAATATATATTCCCTAGAAAGCAGGGGGAAATGCCAGACATCATACCAACAACCAGCAGTGCTTCACGTGTTCTCAGTTCCCAACTTGTAGAGCTTTGCCAGCTATGAAGATGTGGGTATCAGGAAAACATGAAAACAGAAAGGTGGGGGGCTGGTTTGTCTGCCACAGCCATCCCAGAGCTTTCTTCTTGTTAATGCACATGGAGAACCAGAGGTTGAACCTACTCATGTCCCTGTGGCTGGAAGTCCTCCAGCTAACCAGAGTAAGTGGTGAAGGCCAGGTGAGGATCTCTGCTTAATTACAAGTGAGTTGAACCAGAGCACTCCAATGTCCTAATTCTGCCATCCATCTCACACTATTAATAACTCTGAGGGCGTTACTTAAGTTCAGGTTCTGAAATATGAATGAGCCTGAGCTGCAGAAAACCTCTCAATTTAGAAAAGGATCACAAAAATTAGGTGAATTCACAAAAATAAATCAACCAGAAAGAGCCATTGTAGACGAGGATGGCATGAGATGAAAGAGCAGCCAAGCAGCTTTGCACAAGGCAGTTTTGCCCTTCCCAAGCCTCCTGAACCCACCTGCTCATGAACTGCATCTCCTGGGAAGGCTCAGAGCCCCGCCCTCATTCAGTAACACCTGGGAAACAAGCAGTGAGCAAAATAACTTCAGCAGCCTGTTTGCAAGCTGTGCTTTCCTGATGCAGAAGAGGATTCAGGTCGTGAGCCTCCTGAAGCCACCAAAACTTCTCTGGGGAGCTGACACACCTTTCCAACCCCCCTGGATGCTCAGCTCCAGTGGCCTGCTTTCACTCAGAAGGTTAATTTTTAAGATGAGAATATATATCAGATCTTTTCTTCCAGAGGCACTAGTTTGCATGTGCTACACAGGAACGATGGGGACAGGGTCAGGGCAGAGGCTTAAGCATTAAAGAAGTATCTGCCTCCTTCAAATCCACAGCCAAGGTAGGTAAAATTTAGTTTTGGTACTGACAAAATTCAGCGGGTAAGAATGCTAAGGCCACATTTATTAATGAGATTTTTCCCCCTACTTCTGTCCCACTGATGCTCTTTTAGGAGCAAGCAGCTTCGTTGAAACCACGTGTGTGAACACAGAGAGCAACAGTCTTGGCACAGTGAGTGAGTCATGCAACCTTTTGTTCGCTAGTTATAAACACAATTAAAAATACAGCCACATTTCCCTAACAGGCACGAAGCCACAGAACCCTGGAGCCATTCATAAACTAGAATCATGGTGCAGAATCACACTTAGAATAGCATTTGATTTGTGTTTAGCTTGGGTTGTAATTACTTCATCATATTTTCCTTAAGGAAATGAATGATCAAATTCACAAGGAGTTGACTTTAATTATACACACTGCTTAATAACTTGTGTCCATTTGGAAGCAATTATTTCATCCACTGTGGAAGCAGAGAGGGGGAGCCCATGGTCTGGTTTCCAGAGAAGTCAAAATTTTAGGCATTCAGTTCCCAATTCCAGGCAATTTCACCAGATGCTACAACTACCCAAGTCAAGCTTCACCCAAAGGCGCTCACACGTCATACCTGTAGCAAATGATGGAGGAAACAAGCCAGCATGTCTTTCCCTCCTAATTCCAAATATTGCTTTGCCTAACAGGGAGACATCCTTGGACAGGTCCATGGCTATGCAATACACATTGTACCAGGCAGTGCCTGCACCCCAGCACAGGCGTGCGAAAGGGAACCCTTTTCTTCCCAAACGGTACAAAGAACAGCACAAACCCCCCTGCTTTTAGCACATCAGTGCCCCTGAAAGGGTGAGCCCAGAGGATGGCTGCATTGCCCAAAAGCCCTTGGGAGAGCCTGGCTCAGCAGCTCTCCAAGCCCATGAATGAGAGCCCTGCTTTTGCCAATGGATCCACCGCACTCAGAATGGTTCTCTCACGTAGATCCCACTCCAGGATCAGGGTTCTGGACCAAGTGTCTGGTTCTGCTGGGGTGGAGTGACAGGGGAGCACTCTGCCCTTCGTGCCCCCAGTCCTTTGGCTGCAGGCATCTCAGCACAGCTGGAGGGGAGGGTGCGGCTTCAGAGCCCAGAAGCAGGACAGGAGCAACAGCTCCTTACGAAGTGAAGCGATTCACAGGGACAAAGAAATCAAAGCGAGTTTGTCTCATTGCAAACAGTTCTGCCAATCACACATCATTAAATATGTTCAACTGGTGACAAGTCGAGCCGTTACACATGAAAAGCACCATCCAAAACCAAAAAAAGAGGCACTGAAATTTGACTAGCAGACACCTAAGAAAAAAAAATTTCACGCAAAATTTTCACAGCCCAAATCCCAAAGAGACACATGGAAACTCATCTGAGTGACACACTCTCCCACAGACAAACATGGCAGACACATATCTGCCTCCCACATCTGTTTTCTGCATGCACCAAAGCAGTGCTCAGATGTAAAAACATCCCAGATTACTTGAAGTCCATTGGGAAATTCAGCTTACTGTTTGTCTACGCAGAGTATTGAGCTTCCAATACAGGAAAGAAAGCCCTTTGGCCAGAGCTGAAAACAAGATATGATGTGTTCATCTCTGCTGAAAGATACTGCGGAATGTGGGAAACCAAACAAAATATCATGCCTGGCTGCAGATTACTAGGGATTAGGGAAAAAAGCCATCAACACAGCAGATTAATAAATTTTAGGAACAATACCAAAATCCAGTTTTCTCAATTACCAACCACTAGAAGCAGGAAGAATCAGTCCTTTGCGAAGAAGAGACACAGCACAGTGCTCAAGATTGTACAGAATGGAATTTGTGTTAATCACTCCCAGCGTACAACAGCCGTGCACCAGCACAGCACTGTGAGAAGCAATGGCTGTGTGCAACATGGACATGGCAGAAAGTGCACCAAAGTCCCATGATTTGTGCCAAATATTTCTACATCCATTTTGCAGAAGGAGCAACCATGAACAAAATGCTTTTGAGTGCCCTGCTGAGCTCTCTCTGAGAGCAGAAAAGAGAACAGATAAAGAAGAAATCATGATACAGCCAGTATCAGTCTTGCAGGCAACTCTGCCAGCTCAGGAAGATCAAACATGCATTAAAGAGTAGAGTGTGTATTTAGGGGGGAAAAATAGTTTTAAATGTAACTACAAAAAAAAATGTTTGATGGGAATCTCTTTATAAAACATGCAGGCAATGACTGCCCAACAGTAATGATACGAGGTCAGGAGAGGACAACGTGCTCAGGAAGAACCTGTGTCTGCATCACCTGCTGCCTTCTTACACCTGCAGGAAACTTTCATGTTTCTCTTCTCATTCTTAACAACTGGGCTGATACAAGGAGGTCTTGGGGTTTCTCAAGATGACCCTGGCAAGGTCAGAGAAATACAATGCCCTTCCCTCACTGACTGCGCTCCAAGGGCTCCATTTCACTCTGTGTAACTGTGCCAGCGACAGGCGTGTGAACAGCCACCCACCTCCCTTCAGCACTACGAGGGAGGGGCATTTCAACATGGAAACAGACGTAAGGAGGTAGGACACACAATTTTGGAAGCGAACTCCAGAGTGAGACCCTCAGCCTCAACCCATTCACAGTCCCTGATCTCAAGAGAAAAATTACAAATCGAGCTCAGGAGTGAAATAATGTCCCTTCCTCCTCCTCCTGCCTGCAGATAGAGGAGTTCAGGGCTCCGTTTCCTTGGCAACAAAAAAGAGCATCACAACAGCCTCCTCCCTAGCAAACAACATACGAAAATGTGTCATTTTTTTTTTCACTCCAGTCTTATCGCTAGGGAATAAGACTGAACTCAGAAGTCTTCACTCAGCAAGAATAGAAATAGATATCCATTATTGCTATTTAAAATGTAAGTATTCTTTTCTTTGGCACCTTTAGCTTGGCCAGAGGTACATAGAGAGTAAGGGATTTTCATTTATTAAGTTAAGCAAAAAACCTCCAAAAAACCCAACCCTGCTGAAGTTCACCTTTGAAGACAAATTACAGAACTTGAGGAGTTTGGGTTAAAAAAAATGCAGCTTATGAATTTAATATCTGCATTTAAGATTCTGTTAATAGCCACTTTCGAAAAGCATTAGAAATGAAGATTATAAATTTAATAATGTAGCACATGGGAGGAATTATCCTCCTCCCCATATAAAAAGGCACTTTGTTCGTGCCTATAAATTGACTTTCTATTACTGCCATTAAACCAGCATGATGTGCTAAAATTAGGGTCTGCCCCACCACAGCCAAGAATTTAGCAGACATCCTCATGAGGTGAGAGGGGCAGCAGAACTTCTCCCTACCCAGGAGTGGGTATCTCCCCACTGCAGGACTTTGGGGTGCTGCTGGACATTAATAAGGGTTCAAAAAGCAACTGGATGAAATTGAGGAAAAAAAAGGCAGCACCCCAAGAAATCTGGGCAGCAACCACTCGCTGGGTTACGAGGTGAGCACTCAAAAGATGCCAAACTCATGGCTGGCTGAAGTGGGACACTCTGGGAAGAAGCCGAGGCTCCTGCTTTCAGGTTTCACCACCTCCTGTTCAGCTGTGCATTACACAGGGCTGGGGTAAGCCCAGGCTGGTGGTGATCAGGTCAGGCTGGTGCTTTGTCCCAGCACTCATCTCCTTCACAGGTTTCCTCCACGGTGCTAAGACTCTCACCATCTCCCTGACTTTCTCCAAACACCTTGGCAAATGTGAAAACCTCTTACTGCTTCCATTCTGCCACAAGGAAGAGTTCTCAGGATGCAGTAGTTGTCCATTCACTTCCTAAGCTGCTTCCAAGTTGTCCTCCTCTATAGCTACTGCAAGTTGGATGCCCTGCACGGTGTCCCCCTGTGTGCCCAGACCATGAGAGCAGGCCCTGTCCCCACCGTAGAGCATCTTCTGCTCCCCTCTCACTCAGTGTGCTCACATTTAACTCCACACACGTCTGGGACACTGGAGATGATGTTACAATGCCCACACGTGAACCTACTGAGCAGCAAAAGCATTCAAAGCTATAATTCAGTGGTCTCCTCAAAAGGGCAACTACACGGAAAAATTAAAATTGTACTGGCAGGTATTTACAGTCCCACAGATGTTCCGCCATCTCTAAGTTACTGATGGGTTATGACATATTTCAATCACAGAAATCTCTTTGCCACTTCTCAGCCCTGGCACCGTTCTTCCCTTTCACCAGCAATGTATCTACACAGTTACATGTTAATTCTGCCTTTTGCCTTTGTTTTTAACCTGTTTCACCCATACTTTATGCAGCAGGCAGCTAGAAGACTTGCTCGCATCTCAGTTTCTTCTAGATGAAATCTGAGCAACCAGCAGTGAGGGAGCGAGTCGATAGCATCTGTTGATGGTTCTTGTCCTTCCTCTGCTCACAAATTGTCCTGAATTTTAGAAGAAAAGCAACTGGTACTTGTTCAAGATTACCAAAGACCATCACTGGTCACCACACCCACCCAGCAGGCGCTCTTTGATATGACAGGCCAGCACCGGGCTTTTCAAGCCCCACTGGCTAGCTTTGACAAGATGTGCCCTTTGCCCCATGACAGGTCACTTGGTACGACTGCTGGATGACTCTCAGTCAGCTGAAAAACTTCCCATTTACCCAAATATCCATTCAAAGGAGCTTAATGGTTTGAAAAGAACACGAAAGTGACCTGTGATAATCAAAGCAAATCCATTTGCGAGTCTGACACACGCACAGAAAGCACTTTGCAGTCTCCGCCAAAGCCTGGTTCAGTCTCCCTGCTGAAGCAATTTCTAGATCATAACATGTGCAGATGTTTGGAGGTCTGTGCTTTGTCCTTAGCCTAATCTGGAGGGAGAAATGATGTTCTGCTTCTGCTCCGACTGCACATTTCAATCAGAGAAACTGGAGGGCCACACTTGATTTTGAAGTAACTACTAAATTTTACTCCTCTGGGTCCATGAATGACTAGTTCATGCTCCCTTTTATTCTATAAGCCATATTCCTGATTGAGTTGTCCTCCTGTTCCATCAATTCTCCTTAGAAATCTCACTTTATGAAGCATGACTTGGCCCTTCTGAATTACACAACATTTATATTTTCCACGTATTTTCTGCTACAGATATGTGACTTTTCTCCTTGTATTTATTTCCCTGTCGTACAGAACAGCTTTCCCTTTCAATAGTCACAGCTGCTTAATGAATTTGAAGAGTGACATTTTGTTTTGCACGGTGAGGTGTAAGGGAAGCGCAAACCATCGCTGGGAGATGAACCAGAAAACCCGGAGGGCAGCAAGTCCTCCACACCAGCCAGCCACAGAGCCCTGGGCAGCACCCCCCACACCCTGCAAGACTCAGCTTCACCCAATTATCAAACTAAACTAATCAAAACGTCAACTTCGGGAAGTATATACAACCTTGTATATACAATACAGTGTCACAAGGCCCAAAGAAGGGTACTCGACATGTTATCCCACCCGGCTACTTGGATGCTTCGCTCAAACAACAGTTGCGGGATCCAAGGGGAGTTAAAGCCTCAAAAGACTTTCCAGAGCACTGCACAAATTCTTCTGATGTCGCCCACACAGGAGGCTACAAATTGGCACCAGTAGTTGTCAACATCTTGTTTTGATCTCTTGGCAAACAAATCCACCCTCTGAAATGTTTGCAGGATGCTGAGATTAAAAAAAAAAAAAAGGCAGTAAATGAATAAAACCCCAAGAAGTTTGAAGGGTTTATTTTTAACTAAGTAATCAATACCTTCTGGCAGTCTTCCTCCAGCTCTAACAATACCAGCAAGGACAGGGCCCCTTGGCAGGTTTTGTAAACTGGTCTGCAAATATTATCTAATTAACCATCACGACCCACTTCTGGAAAAAAGAAAGCATGATCTGAAATTCTTCTACAGCAAGAGACAGAGAGAGGACAAGTGTTGGGAAGGGATACTGATGGATAGAAGATTAGTTTAGGAGCTTCTGCTCTTGCACATCCCATCTCACCACACTGTCGCTCCGGGACCAGCTCCAGGGAAATGGTGTATTTTTCACACAATCTGTGCTTAGTGCAACCCTTGGTCCACTTTGCTGTGATAAAGCATTAGGACAGTGTCTGAGTCAACTCATTAATAAGTCAAATGGCAATAAAGCAGTTGGAGGGAGATGAATTATTGAACTCCAAAAACAATTTAATGCTCAGAGACAAAACTAAACTCTAAGCTGTGAGCTACTGAATACAGAGCCTGATTTGCCTCAGAACAGCTTTGCTGACACTGTGCAGGCTAACAGTCCAGCCCTCCTGTACCATGGCTCAGGTGGAAAGCACCTCAGGGGATGCTCACCTTGACCCAAGCCAAGTCTAAGAATCAGGTCTAAACCCAGAGTCAGTACATGTGTAGATATAAATCCAGTTTGGGAGTCTTTCAAACAAACTATTTTCTACTACTTTGGGGCAGCCATTACAGAGTCACAATATTTAGTCAACCTCTTCCTTCTACAGTCATTAATCATACACCATTTAACTACTGGTTTGTCATTTACTCTCCTAATCCTTTTCAAATCCTTGTACTTATTTTCACATCTTTTTTCAATCCCATTCTATGTGTCTTGCTAATTACACTCCTTAACTGTCGTAGGCTGTTCCAACAGACACCTTGAGCCAGACGTGGTTTGATCACTTGCTGTGCATACGGCCAATGAATTGTTTACTATTGCAACATTTAAAATATAAACAGTGCTGTACTTAATTATCTGTAACTCTAGGGAGGAAGGCTGAATGACCATTTAACAATGTACCCAAAAAACAAGGTTTCCAACCTTGTAAAAAAGAACAATGAAAACGGGGGAAAATGTCTAAGGTTTCCATCTTGTCAAAATAAGGAATTTTGCTTCCTTGGCGGACGGTACTGTTTTCAAAGGACTGTTATTTGCAATGTTGGTGTGTCCTGAGCCAACTATTCCTACCAGTCTCAGGAGACTCTTTGTCTCCAGGAGCCAGCACACGAGGCCAGCGTAAGAGTCACAGGGCAGCAAAAACAAGGTCACATGCAAATGACAGGTGCCAAAACCTGGTGACCGATGAACAAGACAGCAACAGAGATAACCTGAAAACTTAAAGACAACAAAATTACTCGTGACCAAAAGGAAGAGAAGAGGCAGTGTGATGTAGGTGGGAAAGAAGGAACCAAGTGAAGTAGATGGCTGACCACAATGGACCAGCTCTCAGAAGTACCCAGAGCACTGGAAATCTCAGCCCAAATGTACACAGCCACAGAACCACTGCCAGCAACAAGCCTGACAACACAACTTGACGTGGCGCCAGTGCCATCCTGAACACTTCCTCCCTGGAATCTCAGCTTCCACTTCTCTGCAATAACCATGTCCTGACCAATCGTGCCAGAGATGCAAACCTTAAAACCAAACATATGTAAAGAAGAGACAACTAAGAGCCTGAAGAGTAACTGACTCATTCACCCCACAGGACAGTTAACAGAGGCTGGAGAGGACCAGTTATATGTCCCAATTGTTAGCTACTAATTCAGTATCTTCAAAGGTGGTAGGAAAAATGAACACTTCCTCCTGTTCCGTGCCCATCTCCTCAGACGTGGCTATCGGCGCACACCAAGAGAGGCGTGAAAAGCTCAAAGGGGAGCTGAACTCAATGCACTTGGTACACCTTGGACAGTTCTGTCTCGGCACGGTTTGTCACACTCATTGAAGCCAAAATGTTCAACTGAAACAAGTGAAGGACCAAATACCTCCCAAAACAACATCACCACTATGCAGGAAGGTTGTGTGGCTTCTACTTGCCAAGAAAAATGCCATGGACACCATAATCCCCAAATACACTCACATTGTACAACCCCACTAGATCAGCAGCTCCAAATTAATTTAGAGTGTGGATAAGTCCTCAAGCACCTTTCAGTAAGGCCAACTGCCAGTGATGAAGAGGAATCATTATGCACAACACCCGCAAGAACTTGCTGTAAACACACTTGGCAGCACAGGGAGGTTCCTTTATGGCATAATCCATTTTTATGTACACCTAATATTTTCAGGTTTTCAACTGATTGTCAAGAGTGTTTGTAGAGGCTGTTAATGAATCTCACTGCTAAAAGCAGTTACAATTCTGTAGCTATTAATACAACGTGACATCAGTTATATCAGCTTCCGAGTGAATCACAGTTGCAAACTTGTAGGTGTTCGATAGCTGTTGTCACATGGAAATAGAACATTGTTAAATATACTCCAAGTCTGTCCTAGTTTTGCAGCTCTTTTCCCCTTTCTGCACTGCAGCCTTAGTGGACTGAACACCTGCTGCTCTGAAGAAATAAGCACAGGGGAAAAAACAGGTTGACTATCAGACCACTTGGATCAGCAAGTCTTAAAATGTTCACTTTTGACTGCAATTTCCTCTCAAATCTGATGAATAGAAGACCTTAAAAGAGAAGGTCACTAAACCTTTTACTACGTCTAAACCTTGTAAGATGTACTCACATCAAGCTATTTTTCCCCTCCTTGCAAACTGAAATAAAAGGCTGAGAATTTTTCCTGACATAGTAATTTGGCTTTAAAGAAGCCAAATCCAGTTTCCAAACCATTTACTGGGCATCAGAGGCCAAACACTGCTTTAATCTGCATTATTGACACTCAGAATACACCTGTACTGGTCAGCTTGTATTATAAGAGTGCATGTTTGACAAAACTGACAGAAACCCAGGAAGTGATTAAGGAACGTTTAGCTCAGCAAAACATTTTCAGGCCATCACAGTGACACTGCTTCAGGATTCAATCCCTCCCCCCAACATATTTCACGCAGGTAGTACCCTGTGCAGGTGATATCTGGAAATCCAGCTTTAGGCTTCAGGGGAAAGGCATTTTAGGAAAAATAGCTTTCTAGATTGTAGGAAATTAAACAAAATTATGGCCTGAAACAAGACTTCCTCATTTTTACAGTCAATCTGTGCGACAAGCTCGCTGCCTCTCTTCAGCAGACGGCTGCAGTGAACAGGCTGTGAAAACAGTCACATTCACCAACTAAAATGGACTGTGGGTAATTTGCCTGGTATTATTCCTAGAGCAGCAAGCCAGATTTTGCCTCAACCAACCATGCAATATTTCATAGAGCGCTTCAGTAGGTAAGCCAGGCAGTACTGAGACAGAAATAGAAAAACACTGAAACAGGGGCGACACGATGCCAGGTTTAGAGGCACTTGGCTGGGACTGCATCTTGGGAAAAGCTGAGTTTAGGACACAGCAGAGTCTCCTGTGCAGGAGCAGTGAAAGTGTTTCTGTAGAGACAGAGCAGCCAGGTCACAGGAACAGACCTAGTCCTGTTACCAGGCAGGAGCCAGGAATTCAGTGAAAACAGAAGAAAAACAAGTTTATAGAAAGATAACTTGGGACTCTGGCATGACTCAAAGCAGAGCCCTGGGCAAAATAAGAGTTGAGAATTATTACTGTGAAACAGTCCAGAAGTGAGTCCTGAGAAGCAGATATGATTGAAAAAACAAGTTCTGCTCCTACCCCTAGCCTCAACCTGTACATCCTCAAGTCTCATATTAACCTTCTCAGACCCTTCACATGAAATACTTTATACCAGATGTGAAGACCACAAGCTCTGGGTTTTATCATACAGGAACCCTTTATGCTACAGCAACACTGTGAGAAATAGCCTTGTCATGCACCCACATCCTCTGATTGAACATGCACAGGCTGTGCACACTGGGTGGGGAAATCCTTAGTTAAATGTTAAAAAGTTCTTTGCCCATGCAATTTTCAAAACCTATACATGGCACAGTAACTAAACCAAGATCTCTCTCTTGCTCTTACAAAATACCAGCAGAAGTGAAAAACATGTGCTGGTGGAAGGTCCACGGGCTGCCACACAGGAAACATCTCCACCTTTGTTATTTCTTGCCAAGGCTTTAGCTTACATTGAGAACAGCTTTCTCCATGTCAAGGGAAAAGAGCCAATAAACACGTGTTGCCTGCATGGTGATGCTAATTTTGGAATACATTTCTGTATTTCCACCAGGAGTGTAAGATGAAATAGGAATAAAAACCACATGGGGAATACTGAGAACCCTATCAGGACATGGTTACTGCAGAGGTAGCAGCAGGAACAGAAATATCTGCAGGCAGGGCCAAACCATGGATGGAGACACGATGAAACCAGGAGGCAGACATGGATGAAAACTACCCAAAGGCATCAGGACAGGCACCAGGTCCAAACCAGAGCCACATCCAGCAGCTGATGGCTCCTGCAAAGGAAGGGGAGGAGGGAGCAGAAGGACATCAGTGACACACTTTCTCTGGGCTGAAAGGGTAAGACCCGAAGCAAGACAGGAGTGTCTTCCCAAATTGAGGGATCTCAACGGCATCCAAAGATCTGCATGATAAGAGTTCCTCTGATGCCAGGTACAACAGCTATTGCAGCTGCCCTCAGAGAAAGTGGCTCTCCTAGTGCAGAACACAAAACCAGGTGCTTTTGAGATGAATTATGTGAGAGATGCTACACTAAGTGAGGAACATTTGCCTTGCTTAAGACACCCAAAAGCCCAGAAAGAGCATTTCTTCCACCTTCAGCCCCAGAACTACAAGCTGAAACCCATACAATCAGTACCACAGTGTTCCTAAAGGCCCCAGATGGAGAAAGAAAGTACATTGACGGCAGCATGTGCTGACACTGCAGTACGAGAAGGGGTGTCATGGGATGCTGACGTTGCCATGGAAATGTCCTCGTACCACGTAACATTTCGACACTGCCTGTTTTGGAAGCAGCAGCAGCACCGGCGTGGCAGCCTGCACAGCCCCTCTGAAACTGGTCCTCAAGTTCTGCCGCGGCTGTTACTGCAGCCGGCAGCCAATTCCCACTCTCTGGGCACTGGAGTTTGACCAATCTGGCAGCTCCGCTTCCTAAAGTGCGCGAGGAAGCTTTAACAGAGACTGTTCCATCAATCACCCCGGTTCAGCAGGCGCTGCCTGCCAGGCTGGGCGCTGTCTGTGCATCCACCTCCGGCACTGCTCGCCCTGCCTCTTCACGTTCCTTCGTGGATGCTCCTCGAATTGCAGAACCCCAGGGAGGGTCTGTGCCTCTGCTCCAGGTGGCTCTGCACGCCCAGAGCAGCCGAGAGGCAGCTCCGTGAGCCTCTGAGCTGCTGAAAGCAGCTACAGCCCCAAATCCCACTCGCTTTTAACAACCTCCGGAGACCAAAACTCGCAGGCGTTTTTGAAAAAGCCCAACTTTGAATATTTAATAATTAAAACAAGCACCGACTCTTGTAAAAACCACACTTACGGCAGAAAGCTCAGGTTTTATGTCAAGGCACATCAGGTAATGCAAACTGATGTTTTGCTGTTTATTTACACTGAAACAAAAATCCCAGATCTGGAGGGGATGCAACTGTGGACTATGTGACCTACAAAGGCAGATGTGTGGGGACAAACTCACACAAAAATGTCCAGGTTTTTGACAAATACACTAAATTCACCATTGAAATGTAACACTGGGTTGCGACAGCAATTCTTGCAGCTCCTTATCATTTGTGGGGAGCTGGGGGCAAGGAGAATACTGATAAGCTTCAAAAGTTAGTCTGGAGCACTGTCTACCTTTACCATAAATTTAATGCAAACTGCTATAAGGAGCTCTGCAGAACCCCTGCAGGGCAGCTGCTCCAATCCCACAGGCCACTGGGGAGCTCCCAGCCAGGGATTCAGCCAGAAGGACAACAGCACAACCTGAACAGAAGGGACAAGGAGAGCTACTGGGTCTCAGTTCTCTTGACAATACAGCCATCCAGAAATGAAACAACTACAACAGCTGGAATTCCACCAGCCATTAGAAATGAAAAGTCTTCTCTTTCTTTTTTTCTGACAGCCTGATTGAAACACAAATATGGATATGAGGCAGCAACCTTAAAATCTTGAATCAAGTTTTCCTAACTTTTCACTGGTGCTGTGATGTCATGCTTCAAGTACAAGAAAGGAAAGGTAAATAGTAAAAATAAAATAAATTTAAAAAAAACACCCACCCACACAATCCTCCCAGGATACTCAGAAGTGCCAAACGAGGAGCTGGATTTACAACAACAAAAAATTTCTTAATCTTCTTAGACATCTTGGCTGCAACACAATTTACATGTTTTCCATCCACGTGGCAGGATACATTCCCTGCTAACTGTAAATATGCATACTGCTGGTGGGCAGCTGGCAGAAGTCCCTCACCACTGGGAAACTGTCACCGCTGGGAAATGTCAGCCTCATCCACAGTGCCCAGGGAGCTGAGAGGGGCAGGCTGTGCCCACACTCCTGTCTCTTGGTGATGCTGCTGCTCCCTCACTGAGGCACATCGCTCTGCAGGTCTGACCCCACCAACAGCTAAGCTGCTGCTCTCAAGCTGTTGGACAGCCCCAGGGAGGGACACAATCATTTGTTCCTTGGGGAGGGAAGCTACAACATCTTAAACCTGATCTGTCACCAATGTGAAGTACCATTCGCCACAATTATCTTCATTCTGGCTATTAACTGTGAATGAGAACTCAGCAGTCCCTCGACTCGAGCATTGCAGAATGAGGTGATGAGAAGGTGCCTGAAAAAACAGGGCACTCCAGTGCCCTGAAAGTAAAGGTTTTCAAGGATGCTGCACTTCATGCACGGATCCTCAGTTACAAAGGATCCTCTCCAGCTGCCAAAATCATCCACAAACAGTGCAGTATTTCTGGAGCCCAAAAGATAAAGCGCCTTACATCTACTTATCCCACATCTCAATCCCACAAACATCCCAGCATCACGTGTCTTCCTAAGCAAGAGATACAGAATTCAGACCTATACCAATGGGATCAAATAGCTCAACCCTCCAAATCCATGCAAGGAAATTCACTAAAGGCACACGTAACTTCAGAGCATTGGAAAAAATTCAAACACACAAGTGCCAGAAAGGGAATGAGTAGCCAGGCAGCAGTTGTGCAGAGAACCATCTGGAAAGAGGCAGGGATCATACCCTGAGCACGAGTCAGGAGCGGTGAAACTCTTGGAAAGCATTGTATTTACAGGAATACTGCACACACAATGTAGGAGACAGTCACTGCTCCCTGCCAGGGGCCAGAGGGCTCTGTCCACTCCAGCACCATCCCGAGTATAGCAACAAGGCCAACACAGTGCTTGGAAAACTGCTCTATGCAAAAAGAAAATATCAATCAGATTTCTTTGGTCCAAAATGCAAAAGGAGGGAGAGATATGCCAGGCACTGATGGTTGTCATTACGGTCACTTCCTGGCTTGGGACTACTGGCACAGGGAAGAAGAGTTTTGTGATGTTTAGAGTTGCTCTGCAGAGAGAAGTGATGCATTGCTTCCCATGGTGCTGGGAACAGTACAATGCCAATCGAACTAATTTCCACACAGATTTAAGCTAAGTTTTAGGGTAAAATGTCCTTCTAATCAGGAATAATTAGTTACTTGGGAAACAGATACAAATGACGCCTCAGATCCCTTCTACCTCTACATCTGTAAGAATAAGGACAGGCAATAGCACAACTTCCTGTTAGTCATAAAGCAGTTTTGAGAAAAATGTGACATTTACCTCTGTACACATTGTACTCTGCAAATTGTTGAGCACTCAAACACTGGATTGACTTCTGCAAGGCTGTATGAGTTCTCTGTGTATTGGACAAAGGTGATATAACACCCTGACGGCATGGAGCTGGAACAGTATCCATCTCGGTTGATTTAACCATCTGGATTTGGCTAAAAGGTAGAGCTGCAGAGCTTTGCTGTGTCCCTGCAGGAAATTGAGCTGTACCAGGGTTTCCAATCTTTCCGTGTGTGCTGTTTTGCAAAAGCAAAGACAAAAATACAACTTAAATGCAGATTTCAAGGCAAGAATGGTTTGACAGCAAAAGCAGAGAATGCCTCATTTGTGTGTGTCATCACCAGATGATTTAAGCAATGACAAACTGATGGATCATTGTGCTGCAGAATCCCTCTCGTGACACATGTTGTCATACAGTATAGCATCCTCCCAAAAAATAAAATCAACCCCCAAGGGAATGTCATTTGGATAGATGGATATTCAAAATGTGTTGAACACTTCCTCAGAGGAGCAGAAACTCTTATTCAAATATGTTAATGGGGCTTCACAACATGTCTGTGGGGAAGAGGAGGATACAACAGGGCTGAGAAGTCTTGTGGGAGCAGAGTCTCTCTGCCCTAATAAAACAGATCAGCAACTTGCAGACCGTATGCTAAATTAAATTGTTCACACTTCTAATCTAACTGAAGGCACTCAAATACGAGCAGATAGTGCTTCAGAAAATAATTGCATAGATAAATTATTCCACAAAACAACTACTCCAATCAAACTCAATTCTTCCCTACACAAAGCAGATACACACGTACTGTCAAACAAAAATGTTGAAGCAAAGTAGTTACAGCATTTCACAACTTGTCCTGATGTAGGAATCTGACAGAGTAAAGATAATTTTTCTTAGCCTGGAGAACAGAGTGCTTTTGAATTAATAAATGTTGCATTAGAATTAACTGCACATGAAATAGAAGCAGTAAGGAAACAGTGTCTCATAGACAGAAAGCTTTCCAGGGACAGACTCTTCTATTCGGAAATCAGTTGACAGCAAAATGAGAGAGAGAGAGATATTCTTTCCCTGTGGCTGGTGGGGGTCACGTATAACCCACACTGGACAACTCCTGCACACATGGATGGAACTCAACACCATCCTCTGCACACCTGTAACTACGTCAGGCCAGTCACAGTCACCTTTGAGGGAGGGAGACAACACTGTGCTTTCCACAACAGCAAGTGTGCTGCAAAAACAATGGAGGGGACAGCACAGAGTCCCCACCATGGCCTGTGACCTCACCCACATCCCCTCTCCCCTGTAAATTCACACCCAGATGACCACCAAGAAAACTTCTACAAAGCGCTTTGTGGCACAGCCCTTGCGATCCCAGGGCTAGCAGGTACCTCCCTTCTCCCCACCTTACATCACTGCTTAGAACAGCTCCTCAGCCAACACCCAGCAGGAGGCACAGGTGGATGCTCCAGGTTGGGATGGGCAGGACCACACTGCAGGACAACCCACGGGAGACAGGAGTGGGAAGCAGCTGGTGCCCCGGGAAGGCTGCCTGCCCTGCTGAGCGCTGACCGATGCCACGTCACCCTTCCCATCTGTCCAACCCTCCCCATCTGTTGGGTTCTGCCACAGACCACAAGCGCCCTGGGACCAACACTGACATTTTGCTTTGCATTTCTACAGGCACAGCATGAAACTGGCCAAGGACCACGGCTCTCACGTGCAGCCACAATGCCACAAGCACCACAAACAAGGACACGGTTTCAAAACACTTGTTCCTAGTGCTGACTCATTCACAGGGCTCCTGCTCTGCTCGGGTGTCACAGGGCCACAGCAGGAGACAAAACCCACTGTAATTGCAGTCCCCTGATCAGACGTGAAGCAGCAAGCCCAGAAGCAGGAAGATGCCCCCAGTGCACAGGGCAGGAAAGGGGCAGCACAGCTTGTTCAGCTCTGCCACAACCAGGAGCATCCGTGCTGTAAGAATCAGTGGCTGTAATTTAGGATCTGGATTAACTTTTAACCAGGTCTGAGATCACCAACCTCTGTAGGTGATATCCACAGCACCTTCTTCCACGCTGCTGGTCCCTTTAACACACTGCCTCTGATGAAAGACTGATCTGATAGCAGCTCTTCTAAAATTGTTCTCATTTTTTATTTCAACTTAATCCATTTACAAAACAAACATGTTTATCTAGAGCTAGAATGTGCCCAGCAGGGAGACAGGCATTTCTTTCAATCATTAAAATAACCCATAGTCAAGGTTACCCTTTTTACCTTGCAAGAAGAGGGAAAAGCCCTGGATTTTGCTGCCTCCTGCCAGAGCTAGCACATCCTGGGGTAATGCGTGGCTAGGTGAGCTCTAGGGTCCGTGTCTTGGCAGAGTTACAGGGTTGAACTACCATTTCATTTGGAAAAGATTGATAAGAAAAATAGCTAACATTCCAGGTATACAGATAATTTCTCTGTTCCCTATATGTCTGCAATGTAAGCATGGTTACATACCTAACAAACAACAAAACTGGCTGACAGAACTTCAAAGGTAACTTTGGATGAAGCAAAACCAGACTAACACTGAAGAACTTAATATGCTTCATCTACATTTAAAAATGTACAAATGGACTAGTAAAGACTTGAATCATCGTTTTCTTTAAAAATACGTACCCCAATACGGTGCTGCAACTGAGAAATAACCATGGCAACGTGAAAACACACATAGGAGCTCTCTCTATTTAATAACTTTGTGGCACCTTAATGTTTAAAATTATAGAGAAGGTCAGCGTTCAAAATTACAGAGAAGTTTAGCAGATAAAACCCAAACAAAAGAGTACTCTAAACTAATCTAAATGTCCACAGCACATTCTTCCAGCCCAACATTTCAAATGGTTTTATCAATCCATTAAATTAATATTTCACATACTTTCTCTTCAAAGGAATTGATCGTAACACAGTGCCTCTGCCAGTACTTGATAGTGTGTGAAAGCAGCAGCCTGGGCTGAATTTTATCTCCAATTCAACTCTTTCCTGAATTAGCAGCTGACACGAGGAAGGCTTACTGTCAGTATCTAGGAGACATTTTGACTTTGGAAACCATTTTCTTTCCGCCAGACACTTGGTTCCAGCTGGCTGAGACATGATTTGATTCTGCTGTCCTGTTGCCAGGGCAGAGGTCTGCCAAGCTGGACAGTCCCTGTGCTGGGGTCGTGATCCAGGGGACCCTGACACATCCCTCACTGCTGTTCTGTGCCTGCTCCTGCTTCCTGACCAAAGCAGCCCTGCTCTTCACACTTGTGTGTGTCTAAGGGACAGCATTTTCCCCTTGTGCAGATGCTCAAATTGGATCTGGATTCTGAGTGTCTGTATTTGCAGTGTAACCCATGGCTACAGTCCCAAACATCCAAACCTGCATCCCTGTCAGATGCCTCCTGCCAGCACAAGCAGGGTGTCCTTCCTGAGAAAATTAGGATGCAAGGAGCTGGTGCATTGCTGTGTCTTACCCACTTACGCTACAGCACAGCTGGAGCACACATCCAGACCTCAGAAGTCCTCCTGGATCCTGCTGTTTAGACAGAGGGACTTACAGAAATCCCATTCCATCCACTAAGTTTTGGCATTTCCCCACCTCTGTTTCTTTAGGTGTAGTCCTTTCCCTCTGCAGTGCACAGGGCCCTTGTCTGGAAGCTCTCACCTCCTCTGAGCTGAGGATTGCTTCTGGCTTCCCAACTCCCAGCAGGTCCACCACTGTTACACCGACTGTCCTGCTACTCAAAGCACCTCCTCTCCCCGGCCCAAACATTTCTCACTTTGCATGTGCAGCTCCAAGTCAGTTGCTGTTGCTTTCCACCAAATCCTCACTTTCTGTACTGCTTTAGCCAGCTTTCCAAACTTCATATTCTGCACAAGGAGCAAGCTGGTTCTCCTCCACACCAGCAAACAGATTCCCATTAACCTTAAAGATGTCCTGCATTTTGGACCAGGCTGTGCTAAGGCCACTGTCCAGCAAAGGGGGATTTCGTACACCCCAATCCCTCAGTTTTAGTTGTGAACTGCACCCAGGACTCACCAGCTGCCTACAAGGCAGACGTCCACATGCACTTGGCACTTCACACCTCAGCAGTTTGGTCCCTTCCAACACGTTCCCACAAGAATATCAGCATCCTGAATGTCAGATTCCAGCCAAGACCAGGAGTATGGCAGGTCCACAGGATAGCTAAGATTTGTGTTCACACTGTTAGAAAAAGGCATTCTAGAAACATGCATGATTGATTTTTACCTCCTCTTAGTCTACTACTCCACAACTGAAATGGAGGATAGATATTTACATAAGTAAAACCAACAATTATTCTGATAATAACTGCAGCTTAAAAATCCTTAACTTCCCTGACATTGCTGGGGATCTCAGTGGAGCAAAGACAGTGGCACTCAGCCAGCAGGAAGGCCAACAACATTACCATGCCGAGATCAAGAGAGTTATTAACCCAGAGTCCTTCCACTGCTGAGTGCAGATGGTAATTTCAGCTATTTCAAAGCCCCACTGCAACTTTCTGGTGAACAGAGCTCTGTGTTTGCTCAGCATATCCTCTCTGTATCCACGGCTCAGGAACAAAAAGGGTATTAGAACATCAGAGTGCAAGTTCACATCCACCTCTTTGGAGAGACAGGCACACGGCCCCATGCGCCACATCTGAATCTCCATCAGCCTCATGCTCTGGAAATATTCTAATGAGATCCTGTTCCTTGCTTTCCTGCCTCCACTGTCTGCCTGCTTCTGCATGCTCAGACATCATCTGCACCCAGTTCATTGTCCTGACACACTGCAGGGGAGGTGAGAAAAAGAGAAGAGTCTTCTCACCTAATGCCCAGAAGGTAGACAGCAAAGTAAAATATAAGTGCCTTGGAAGAAAAGGAAGTATTCTGTAAGTACAAGCAAAAGTAGATTCTATATTTTTGAAAAGCAGAGCTGTTTTTCCAGACTTAGAGGAGGAAATCCTGGAATCCAGAGGCATCGTTACCACTGCCCAGATAGGGCCAGACACAATTCTGCCTTGCCACAGCTCTCAGCACTTCTGTAAATTTCCTTTTACACTCTGATATGACCCATCCACAGTAACTTCAATGAAATACCTCAAGAATTTTTATAGTTTATAGATTTAAGCACTCATTAGGCTGTTCTCCTATTTCAGAGAAAAACGTCAAGTTCCCTTTATACCTGGCCATTTATCAGCTCCTCTCCTTTTTCTGTAGGATGACTGTTCTCTTAAAGATGTGATTCTCAGCTTCAGACAAAATGGATGATGTTTCTGTTCGAAATAGGATTGTATACTTTGTCAATGCTCCTGGGACCAATTTCATTTTTTTCCCCACCATCTCCTATGGAGAACATCTTGTCAAGTGCAGTATTCACCTCCCGGAATGAGCTGTCGAGATACATTTTTTGTGCCAGAAATCATGCTGCAATCCAAACTGGTCAGAATCTCTAACAATTTCAGGACCACGTATGGGTATGAACAATATAGAATATTATCTGGCACAATTTCAGCACTTCTTTTATAATTTCACAAGAAATTAGATTATCATGAAAGAGAAAGTTATATGCTTGTAGTTTTAACAGCAGAAATAGAGAGTGGCACACGTTCTTCCTTGCTGGATGCTCATATGTGTCTGAGCACACACTCGCAGGCACAAAATACAGGAGCAACACTGCAATGTTCCCATTGAATCCACCCTGAGCAGCTTCACTAACGAGACAACTCACACAGGCAAGATCTGCTAATAAGCTGCTGCAGAATGAGGTCTTAATTGTAGATTTATTTAATTCCGAGACAAGCACTGGTGGTGTATTGTGAGCAGCCTATTAACATTCATGCATGAGCATTCACTAAGTGTGAATAAATACCATTCAGCGCAAAACCGCTTTTCTAAGCGCTGGAGGAGGAAGCGTTCACTTAAACCATCACCCTGCTCCCAACAGGAGGGGTCGGACACCAGGGAATGAAACCCAGTTCCAGGCATTGTGTCGGGTTCTCCTACTTAAGCAAGTCTCACTATCAATCATTTCTGAAGCAACAGCACCAAGGCTTCCCAAAGCTCCCCTTACTGTCTTGTGCACTCCCCAGCATTTGAAGCAAATACGTCCCGCAAATAAATCAGCACCAGAATTGAGAGACAAAAAAAAAATTAAAAAACTACATCTGTTGGAGGATTCAATCTGCTGCCTGACACCCCTGCATGATGCTGATGACAAGTCTAGGTTAATCACACAGATGATGAATTGATTCTTACGTCAGCTCCTTTAAAAACAACGTTACAGGTGTAGCAGCCAGCGGGCTGATGTATCCCTGCTGGCACCTGCACTCCTTGGGAAGAGCCACTAGACAAAGGAGCACGCCGGCATTTTGAGGGATGCGACCATGACAGGCAGTGTCAAAACACGCCTCAGTTACCAACTTTCATTATTTGCCCCTCACAGGATTCACTTACAGGTTCGGTCTCTGGTACAGCGGGTGCTGGGAGTAACAGCCCTCAATGAGCAGAGAGCCACGGGGAGGGGACGAAGCGCCCACCGACCGCTCTCCATCCACTGCCACGTCCGCCCTCCCTGCCCACACAGCGGCTGTGCTGCCCTCTGCTCCCAGCACCTTCTCCAGCACCCACCGACGGCCCTTCCTCGCCCGTTCAGCCCAGTCCCTTCCCTACTTTTCCCTATCAATGCCCCTCTTTCTGAAGCCTGGTCTCATTGTATGACTAACGCCAACTCTTCGAGGCCAGAAGGGTCTTCCTGACACGGGTAAAAAAAAAAAAATCACTGCATTCCTTCTGAAAGGCTTTTGTTTCGGGATTTACTCTGCCCTCATTTAAACCGAACCCCTTTATTCCTCTCCCCGAAGGCAGCATCGGTGCACAGCTAACAAGCCCCGGGAACCATCAGCCCCGGTGTGTAAGGCAGAATGGACGCCTCCTGCCCGAGCGCTGCCCTTCCCTCACACGGAGGATGGAGCATCAGCCGCTCCATCCGCAACACCCGGCGCTTCCCATCGATCGGAAGCGTTTCACCGCCGGATTACACTGCCAGCTCCAATCCCCGCAGGAACACACCGCACCCCCGCACAAACACACACACACACACCCCGGGCAGTCCAGGCGACAGCCGACGAGCCCCGAGCCACAGCGGGGTCGGGGACCGCGCCTGGCACGGCTCACCCCCCGCCGCGGGTGGGCACAGGGACACGGGGGACCACCGACCCCCCGGTACCCTCCCGCGTACCCGCATCCTCCTCGTCGAAGCTGTTCATGCAGGGGAAGTAGATGGCGAGGGCCTCGAAGGATGCCGAGAGGCTGAGGCGGCTCTGCGAGCGCTCCATGAAGAGCCCCTGCCCGGGGGCGCCGCCGGGGGTCTCTCCCGCGGCCGCGGGCGGCTTGGCGAGCTTGGTCGCCCCATTTTTCACTCGGAGCACGGCCCGCGGCGTCTTGGCGGCGGCGGCGGGCGAGGCGAGGCGAGGCGGGAGCGGCGCGGACGGAGCGCGGACACGGCACTCGCACCTGCTGCGGCCGCTGGGGCTCCTGCCGGCTCGGAGCGCCGCCCCCCGGCCCCGCCAACGGCCCAGGCAGGGGCGGGCACGGGC
>VWZG01008762.1:1624160-1643874 GCA_013396735.1 Grallaria varia | reverse complement strand
CTGGGCACCGGCCAGAGCATCCCCCGGACCAAACCAGGGCCCGCGGGCAAACCCCACTGAGCATCCCTTGGACCAAACCAGGGCCCGCGGGCAAACCCCGCCCAGCATCCCTCCCTGAGCACCGGTGAACCGTGCTGAGCATCCCTCCCTGGGCACCGGCCAGAGCATCCCTTGGACCAAAGCAGGGCCCGCAGACAAACCACACCAAGCATCTCTCCCTGGGTACCAACAAGAGCATCCCTCAGACCCAACGGCGCTGAGCATCCCTTGCTGGGCACCAGGGCAAGCATCCCTCGGACCAAACTGGGTCAAGCATCCCTCACTGGGTACTGGGGCCCATGGAGAACCTCAGCGAGCATCCCTCACATGGAGGGCAGCCCACCAGGGTGGTCTCTTCTTGGCCAGGCCGCTAAAGGTGCTTTGCATGTCCTACAGAACAGGCAGCGCAGGTGTAGGTTTGCTTGTCAGTCGATTTGAGGCTGACTGTGAGGCAGGCAGAAGAACAGCATGGCACTGGGTTTGACCTTGCTCACTGGAACAGTAATAAACAACCTTGAGGATTTAAGGAGGGTTAGTATAAGTGATGCTGGTGGGATGGAAGAAGCAGCCCCACAGACACCTGGCTGCAGGGTAAGGATGACCACAGAGAGCAGACCCTGGAGCAATGGGGAGGGGGGATGCATCCCTGCCATTCCTAAATGTCTCAGCCATTGCCTGTACCAGAGGTCTCTCTGTCTCCCCAGAAAAAGCTGCTCCCAACCAAGCCACTACACTATTTAACTCCATGCATTAAACTTTCCCCCCTTTCCTCCAGAAAGGTCATTATCACCACCCATGAGAAGAACAGTCTTTTTCAATGTACCTCTCCTCAGCAAGCAAAAAAACTCCTCCTCAAAATATAAACTACACTATTCGGATGTATTCAAGCTCCCAGGCAGAAAGCATATAAACCAGGGTGTTTTCCTTGGTGGGTTACATTAAGTGGGAAGGCAGCTGCCATTGTGGCACAGCATTAGGCCCATTCTGCAACACACTGTTGGACAGGCACTGGTGGGCAGTTAGTGTGCTATGTGAAAAGACCAAATTTTAGATCTTCTACAAAGTCTGGCTTCTTATATTTCTTTTCTGACAAGCTTTATGAACAATTAGTGTCTCAGGAGTACCAGCAGTCCACACATGCTGCCTACAGCAGAGACATCACCTGTTACCACTCGGGGGAAGGAAACCCAGCATAGCCTTGTTCATTATATGCAACAAAACCCGGGATGGGATGAGACAGGATATGTTTCCAACAGTGACTCGGTCTCTCCAGCAAGGCTACTGTCCCCTCAGGGCACAAAGGAAGATGTTCCTCGTGGGCTTGGTCTGTCCACCCACCACAACAGCCAAATGCCATTCCATTTAACACACAAAGTGACAGGCCTGTTTGTGCTATTCTTAAAAAATGCAGATTAAGAATCCAGCATCACCCTTAGGAAGAACATGGGTGAAACTACTATATGCTGAGTGGTGCAGAACAACAGCCTGAAGTGAAAAAGTGTTTTCCCTCTGCTGTACTTGGGCCCAACTGCAGACAACCAGAAGATGGGCAGACTGGGCCTCCTGGGTCAGTGTTTGGCCCAACTCCAACTGAGCTTCAAAGTTGTAATAAGCCCAGAGACCCCAGACTTGCACATGCAGCTTCTCTTTCATTCCCATGCACAGTAAGAAACATAAGAATTATAGACCATAATATTACCTATACTCTTCTACCAAACAGTTCAATACATTAAATATTTTCTATCTACTGAAAATCCTACCAGAGCTGTATCATTTTTGTGGCTGCCAGCATCAGGAAGCAAAAGCAGGGCTTCTCCCAGGGAAGGGGTGCCAGGAGCAGCCCTGGCACAAGGCAGGAACAACCTGAAGTGATCCCATGCCACGGGAGGTAGAACAAGGGGAAGACAGCAACAGGTCCAGTAAACACACCATCTCCAAGGCCATCCATGGAAAGGCAAACATCAGTTCAGGAACAGGTCTAGGACAGACTTACCCACAGCACAGCCCAGATGCAAACTAAATACTTCTGGCATTGGAGGTTAAATAGAGCTCCTGGCTGAGGATGTGAATGTGAGCCCCAGATGAGGCTTGTTGGGGCAATTAAGGCCAATTAGTGCACTCCCAGCCCTGACATCCACAGTCTTCATTACCAGTGATGCACTCAGAATAGCAGAGGTCATATGAATAGCATATGCCAAGCTGAGTTTGCAGGGCTTCCCAATAGACAATACGGGGTTTAATTCAAAATCTAATAAAAATTTACTCTGGAGTTAGTGAGTTATGTGAATTACTTCATCAAAGCTAGGCCAGGCAGGCAGTAAAGCAGAAGGAACAGAATGAAATTATTACAGGCAATGATGATTCCAGGTCTGAGTTTTGAAAGGCAGGGGAATCAGTGAGGAATGTATTACCATATGTTTAAGAAGAGGTTTCAATAGCACCAATCAAGGCATTAGCAGCAGCTACAGGGACAAATCTAAGTGCATTAAAGCTGTTAAGACAGCTCCTGTCTACCCGTCCTGCCAGCACATTTGATCCGAGGAGCAAGAGGCATCTGTGAATCAAGATCTGCGTCCAGGTTGCCAGGCACAGGAACTACCCAAAAGTGCTGAGAGCTGCTTTATTTTCATTTAAAGAATGCAAGGAAAAATTTAAATGGGAAATAGAAGTTTAATCTCAGCTTTGTGCTGTGGTCATCTTGTTTCACGACATCTTGAAAGGGCAGTGATGGCAGATGCAGGCCTGTGGTTTGGAAAGCTGATGACTTTCCTCAATGATCTTCTCTGTCCTTTGGTTTCTTCACCAGCACACTGAGACTGAGGACCCTTCTGCTTTTCGTGCCTGAGGTCTACCTTCGAGGTGCTGAGGAAGACCATCATGATTCCCACATCCCTTTTGTGCACCTTTCTCTGTGCTCATCCATATCCCGGCTTCCTCTGCAGACAGTGTGAGCCCCTTGTACCTGCACAGCTCAGCACCACTTGGAGGTCACATCCTCTCAAGTGCTCCTTTTGTGCAGTTTTTTCCAGGCTGTTTCCCACCTCCCTTTTTACCTGTGGGGCCAACCATGCTTGAGTCCTTCCCTGCTCCCATCTGCCACAGAGGGTCTTGGGCTGAGTGCTCTCAGCATCATCCCTTGGCTTTGGTGTCATCTGCCTCTTATTTGCCTGCTACATTTTGCTCCTCAGGGCAGGGACAAATCTGTGTCCTGCAGGGCTCTTTGATTATTGGTAGGGCCAAAACACCCTAAACTAAAACCATCTGCCTTAAAGTGAGACAAAATGCATTGACAGCTGGAAATCAGATGGACAGTTAAAGGCGTAATGCCCTCTGGATGCCTGGAGGAAACTGTTTGTTTTGGCTGCCTGTTTAAGGGAAATACAGATTTGCGGAGAAGCTGGAAATTGTTGGTCTGCATGTGTTCGTCACTAATCAACATGGACAGAAAGAACCTTGGGAGGGACTTCAAGAAGTGAAGATAAGCAAGGAGGAAGGTTGCTGAGATGTTGTAAATAAGCTGAGAGTGCAACTGGGAACAAATAAACTCAAAGATTTAGTACCTCCAGAACGGCACGTCTGCGGCTGCTCTAGTGGAAGTGGTTAATTGATTGTTTCCCCAGTGAAGCAGGCTCTGACTGATTGAACCATGGAAAGCTCTGATAGATTTTTCCTGCTGGCTCTTTCTCTTCTCATTAGTCACGTAGCTTATATTTTTGCCTTCCCTCTTAGGTGTCTGGGTCAGCCTAGGAAGTTAGGTTTTTTCATACCGGAGTAAGAGGATATGCTGCCCTCTTATTCTTGTACTCCCTATGGGTCTGTGTATGCCTGTTTGGAAATAAACCCAATCCCCCTGATTTGTGTATGTTTCTCTTTCTGCTCTGCCTGCCCACTGCTCACTCAAAACAGGGTCCGTATGCTGGGAGCTCAAATGCAGAGGGGAAACAAGCCCTGCTAGTGAGAACACATCTCGTGCATAAATCTGCTCAGAGTAAATACAGCATTCCTAGGGATGAGGAGAGCTGAGCTCCTCCCTGGCTCATCCTACCCCTTCCCTGAGGGAAGCTGATGCTGGAGCCAGGCAGTTCACAGTTGGCAGCGCATGATGTTCTCCAGCTCTCAAAAGCAAATGCAGACTTGATCATCCCTGTTCTCTAACTGATTCTCTTATAAGTTCCTGTTGGTCGCTCTGGGCAGGCTGGAGGGCCGGAGGTGAGATGTGCTGAGCACGGATACAAGAACCAGTGAATAAACACCACAGAAGGGCCTGTGGTTTTGGGGCATTGCACCAACACAGGGCGATGCTCAGAGATCCTGGCTCATGTGCCCAGCCACACCAGGCACCACAACTTCAGTGGGCTCGGTTGTTGTACACTCACATAGCAATACACATTTCAAGTTATTTATTATTTCTTGCTGTTTGTGTTGAGGGAATACTTCAGGCTGAAGCCCCAAAGAACCAGGCACAGTATAGACACTGAGTGAAAGCCTTTCTCTCCTCCAAGTCCTCACTGTCTAAGGAGCCAAGACAAAGAACAGAAGGCAGTACAACTTTTCTTATACAAGTTCAGAGTACTAAGCATGGGAGTTTTGTTTGGCTTGTCCAACAATGCACAAAGAAAGTCTCCATTGGAGCTAGGAAGTGAATGCAGATTTCCTGCCTTAATCTCAAGACTACCTTCTGCTTTTCACTAACAGAAGCAATATTCTACCCTTAGAAAAATTAAATTTTAAGCCAGACATACTTTTACACCATCCTGTGTTGGCTGGGATCCAGGTAAGCCAGGAGTGCTCTGGTTTGTGTATAGCCCGACCAGATCCATGCCCTGGAGCTACACTGTGTGCAGTGTCAGTTCACAATGCTCTGCATTTACTTAAACCCATCTAGAAGCTGATATTCTGTTGTTTTAGAGTCACATTTCTCTTACTCCCTCTTTAGCTATCAAAAACAAGCCCACAAAGGTGCTAAACGACTAGTCAGACAGAGCTGAGAGGATGAGTAATGAGACACTGAGCAGTCAGCCCTGTGTCCCTTGCTAGCCCTGCTTCTTCTCACATTTGTCTAGCCAGCATTTTCCCAAGTGAAGAGAACTCAAGACTTCACACCACAGGCTGCACTCTGCTTTTACTGTTGGCATCTATTAAAACTGGATGGGTTCAGCCCATATTCCATGGCTTCCAACCCCTGGGAGCAGGAATGTGGGAATGGGCTGGGCACTGCCATGGGGTAGAACTCAGCAGTCCACCTTCTGTTTCACTGTGTCCTCCCACATGTTGGAGCTTGAGTTGGGCTGGTTTTGTTTCAGCCAGCCAGGATGGGTAAAAGGATGTCAAATCAGGATGATTCTTTTCTGATGACTGAAATGTGCAGACTCATGTTGTCTGTTGCAATATTCACTCGCAAGTGAAAGGGAAGAAGAAGCACCTGTGTGTAGAAAGTGCTGTTAAGAGCAAGTACTTGCTCATCCACCTCCCTGATTTATCACAAACACACCAGCTCCCCAGAGGTTGTGCTATTCCCCAGCTCTCCAGGCTGGGAAACACTAGCCACAGTGAGGAAAAGCTTGAGAGATCTGGGAAAAAGAGAATGGAAGATCAAAAGGAAGAATAAAGCCAAAAATGCTGAAGTGTGGGAGGCACAAAAGGAGCAGGGAAAGACTGGGGAGTTTAACCAGCCAAAAAGAAGTTTTGCAGCCAAAGGCAAGTCTACGAAAGCTGCAGAAATGGACTTGGGCACATCCTGTAGCCTGGAGGAAAAAGAGACGCAAAGTAGGAACTCACGTACATGAACAGCCCATCTAGCTCCTCTAAAAGGATTCATACGAGAAAAGTCCACTTGGAAACTCCATCAAGAGTCATGAGCATCAGTGTATTAATGCACCAGGTTGACAGGCCACCCATGACAGAGGGGCAGCTCAGGAAGGTGGGTGTCTGACCTGTGTGGGTGTGAAAAGGCAGGGGCTGCTTTGGAAACCTGCACCACAGTGTCTTCGTTCTACAAAACATCCAGCAGAGAAGACATTTTGTGGCAAATATCCCAAGGGTTTGGGAGAGGGGTCTAGCAGATTGTGGCAGAATAAAAGGATGGAATTGTGCAGACAAACCACTCCCTTCAATCCTTTCATTCATATCCATTCATGGTGTTGGCATTGTCACAACAGAGGCAATGCTGGGAATGACAGGTGGAATTTAGTGCATTTGAATTTTAATCAGCAATTATTGTAAAACACAATAATGCGTCAACTGGTGGGCAATTTAGCTCCAATTCCAAAAATATAGACTCATCCACTCTAGCTCTGAATGTCCAATCCCCTTTCTCCAAGCAGAATAGCATATAGAAATGCATGAATGATAACCAAGCAAAGTAATGATGGCTGGAGAATTAAGATGGCTAAGAACTATCCAGCCAAATTACATATTAATAGTATGGCAGCCATCCCAGGCCACGCTTAGAGAGACTAAGGCTTACTTCTCTCACTGGCACTCCAAGGGCTCTGTCTCTATCTGATTCCTCTGTGCACTCACACAGGCATATGTTTGTGTCTGTGAAAGGAGAGGAAATGTTTAAATCCTGTTGTAATGTCAATATTCAGTGCCAAGACCGGCAAGTTCTGTTACCTGTGCAACTAGAGCGTTTCCTGGAAGGAATACAGAAAATAGAATCATAGACATCTCATCCTTCTGATATTCAGAGTTTGAAAATGTAAATTTAGTTTTTAGCTCATCTACTTCCAACCCTCTGCCATGGGCAGGGACACCTTCCTCTAGACCAGGTTGCTCCAAACACTGTCCAGCCTGGCACTGGACACTTCCAGGGATGGGGCAGCCACAGCTTCTCTGGGCAACCTGTGCCAGGGTTTCACCACCTTTACAGGGAAGAAATTCTTCCTAATATCCCACCTAACCCTGCCGTCTGTCAGTGGGAAGGCATTCCCTCTTGTCCTGTCACTCATGCCCTTGTACAAAGTCCTTCTCCTGCTCTTCTGTAGCCCGTTTAGGCGCTGGGAGGGGCTCTAAGGTGTCCCTTCTCTTCTCCAGGGTGAACACCCCCCGCTCTCCCCGCCTGTCGCCACAGCAGAGGTGCTCCAGCCCTCTGAGCATCTTTATGACCTCCTCTGGACTCACTCCAACAGGTCCACATTCTTGTTGGGTCCCCAGAGGTGGATGCAGTGCCAAAAGTGGGGTCTCAGGAGAGCAGAGTAGAGGGGGATAACCTCCCTCGACCTGCTGATTTTGCTGCAGTCTGTGGCATAAACCTCCCTTAGAGCAGAGATCTCTCAGCAGCTCAGTAAATGGCAATTTAGTTTAGTTTTAATGTCAGGATTTGGGTCCTTCAGTTGCCAGAACATATAATCATGTGGACAAAATACTTCCCTCTGCAAATGCCTCATCTCAGCATTCCTGCTCCCCAAAGTCAGTGGCTTTCAGAATAATGACCCCTTTGCACATACACTCAGCCTGGGAGGCAACAGGTTTATGAAATATCTCTTTTAAATGAGTCTGCTGAGTCTGTAATAAGAAGAGGACAGAAATAATCCTGTCTCTGGCTTCCTACAGATGGGCTTTAGTACTTGCAGAAGTTGTAGCAAATGGATTTTCTCCGGCCTTGGACAGACATTGCCAGATTTACAGAAGGAGGTGATGTGGCTGCAGCACAACTGCAGCTTCGGGGGAGAGATCCCTGCAAGCTCTTGTGGGTATTCCAGAAGTGTTGCCATCTCGTGCCTGTGCCTGTGCTGAGGTTGGTCTCACCTTCTGTGTCCTGCAGTGCTGGGCAAGGCACTAGAAGCCAGTGGAGAAGGGGGGAAATGCTTTTTCTTCATCTCAAGAGCCAACAACAGTTTGACAAAATGTGTTTGCATGTTTATGGTACTGCCACAAAACCCACTTTTACTCTCTTTCTTGGTTTGCCTTGCCTTTTTCCTCCCCTCTTCCTCCAGGCTGCGATAACCATGTCCCAAAATGAAAGGAAGATTCACTTGTCTGCAGTTAGCAGAGGGGCTAAATTTGTTATATATTATGCACATTCTTCACGATGCAGCATTTTTTGCTGAACTTGAGAGGAATAATGTTACATAACAAGCCCCGAACAGATTGTCTAAGAACACTACACAAGACAAATAATTCGAAGCTGTGACTCAAACTGTGTAACTACAAACTAAAGGCAAGACCATTTTTTATCAACCAAGTGATAACACAAGTTTTATCATAATACCCTAAACATTGCATCAGCTTGAAAATAAACAGAGATCTCAATAACCTGCTGTAGCTATCACCAGCAAACTCACATTTAGAGCTTCACAACTCTATTCTGTCTTCTGACATAACCAGTCCCCAAACCAAAAATAATTCGCTCTACCTTTCAAAATTACTTATCTATATATGCTATCAACAGACTTCTCCTTCAAGCATTGTAACTCCCCTCTTAAATCTCCAAGTATAGAAAACTACAGGGGGAAATTAAGGGGATTCTGTACTGGGAAGAGCGTGTATCTTCTGAAAGCTTAAAATTAAAGCAGCATATGATAAAATTCACTACAAGCTTGTCTTGGAAATATATTTTTACATTGATTGGTTCAGTACTCTCAGAGTTATTATATTTCTTATCGTCTGTCTATAAAGATATACTGGAAGCACCAGTGAAAATCCAGATAGTGTTTTCATGTTTTTACAGACACTATATTTCACACCAAGTGCTGGAATATATCACTCAATTTCTTATCTCACTAGTCTTATTTTTATTCCCCTCTTCACATTTAATTTCAACTTTTTTTTTTTTTACATTTGCAGCCTCATGAAACCACTCACGTTTGTCAGTCTGTTTGAGGGTACAGTTGCCAGCATTCCCACTGCAATTCAGGCTGGGTTTCACACTTTTTGCCCGGAAGAATTCTTCAGGTTCATCCAGATTGCTTTCAATCATCAAAATATTAGGCCCACTCATTCAAATACTTAGTAAAAGCACTGTAAAACAGTGTTTGACTTTTGCTGCCAAAAAGACTCCCTCACTTTAGAATTTAGCTATTAAAGTGCTTATCATTATTGCCTGAAAACCTGACCTTTTTTACTTCAGTTCTTATCATTAATGGCTCGATGTTCCCCATCTCACAAAGGTGCTGGGCTCAGTTGCCTTGACTCCAGTGCAAAACATCTTCAGTTCGCCTCTGACAAAATGGAGCTGCAGCAGTGATTCAGGACTGCTGGAAAAGTGCTTCAATGAAACAGGACTCTTGTCATATGAAAGGAAATATGGTTTGAATGCATCTCGGGTCAATAAATTTGCTGCTGGCTCGCTGTAGAGATAACTACCTTGTCTTACAAGGCCCAAGATTGCCTTTGGTTTGTTTTAATAAAATAGTGGAAAATGTAGAAGTATGGGCAGGAGGATCAGCAGATATTGTAGCAGCTCCTTATTGGATCCCTGATGGACTGTGGGGACAGTACAATCCCCAGCCTGGAGGTTCAGGTTTAGGTTTGTTGGTTTTTTTAATTTTGTAAACACTGTGTTAGTTACTTTCACTCCTGTCTCTCTACAATTCACATCACTAAAGGAAACAGGGATTGTGTTTATCCAGCAGCACTTGCCCCAGATCTGAGTGGACTGATGCCACAACCCTCAGCATTTGCACTGGCTCATCGGTGGAGTCCAGTGGCTCATATCTGCTGTCATTTTTTTCATAAACAAAGGGCCAAATTCATTTTTTTTGTGTTGTGATCACACGTGTCAGCTGTGGCAGGGATGTACCCCGACCACACAGTCCCAGGAGATCTCCTGTTCCCCAGGGCTGTTGGGGCTGTGCCCTGTTCCCCAGGGCTGTTGAGACTCTGTTGCCCTGTTCCCCAGGGCTGTTGGGGCTGTGCCCTGTTCCCCAGGGCTGTTGGGACTGTGCCCTGTTCCCCTGTTCCCCTGTTCCCCAGGGCTGTTGGGGCTGTGCTCTGTTGCCCTGCAGCAGCCCAGCTCCACTGACTGTTCCACTTTTACCTTGAGCACAGATGTGCTCTCTCTCCAGCCGATGCATCGCTGCCCTGGGGCAGATCACTTATTGGAGCAGACGCTGATTTTTGCCTTTCATGGCAAAATACACGCAATGCTGTAGCCCTGGACAGACTCTGGAGGAGCTGCTCCCCCTTTATATGCTGATGGCTCTGCAGGCATCTGCCCAGCTTCCCTGTGCCAGGGGCTCTACTTCCTAACAAAGGCACTTTCCGTAATGGCAGTGAGCGTTAGAGTGGCCTGCACATCTAAATATTGAATGAAATGTGAAATACTGACATATGAAGAGACGAGATGTTTGGGTAACCGAAGACCAGGTTTAAGCCCAGAGCCCCAAGTTCCCAGCAAACTCTCCTATAATGGATTTTGCAGCAGAAACCTGTGCACCTTGTGAGCTGTGTCCCAGCTCTGGGGGCTTTGCTCCCATCACCCGGCCCCTGGGGGAGTCACAGGGTGCTGTTGTTTCTACCTTGTCGGGTTGGGACCCTGTCCTGGGCAGTGAGGGAGCTCTCCTGTCCCTAAATACATGTCCTGGGTGTTATGTGCATTGGTGCAAGGGAAGAACCTGCCCAGTTCTTCCTCAAACAGGAGACAGAGGCAGGGGTTGTCTGAACACCTCTGAGGCATCTGCTCTTGTCACATCTTGAGTTCTCTTTGTCGCTCTTCACTACACAGCTTTATTCTGGAGGTTGGTCCTTGATGGGAGGAGGAGCAGCTCCTCACCACCAGCAGGGCTTCCCTGATTTTGTCTGGGTTTCGTGTGTTTAAATCCCTGGGTCACGTCCCTGTTCTTCCCTGTGCACCCCATGCACACACAGGGACCCAGAGGGATGCCCAAGTGGATGCATCAGTGGGATGCCCAAGGGGCACTGCTCCTCCTGGCTGCCAATCAGAGAAAAATCAGGAAATTGGACCCATCTCTAAGAGACTTTAATTATTTAATTTGCTTTCTCCTTGATATAGCTATTTTCTGAAACAATCTCAGCAGTGAAAAGCCTTTTCAGAATAGAACAGGAAAATTTTCTTTCTTCTGAAACCGCTGAAATTGTTTATTTGTTTCATTTCAAAGCAGAATTCCAGTGAAACGCAGTCAATTTTGTGAAGTACTTTGATTTCGATGGGCCCGTGTCTGCTGGCTTAAATATTTTTCCGGCTATCTCCATTTGGGAGAAGCGGGAGAGAAGGCAGAGCAGATGTCACACCATGCTTTGCAGAGCTGGAGATCTGGCACCCATCCGACAAACAGCCTTAGAAAGAGTGGGAACATGGTGTGGGTGCAGCCGGGGCTCGGGAAGGGACAAGCTAAGGAAGAGGGAGAGTCATGGAAACCTTCCTGATGACAGGGCCATGTAAACCACTGATGGCCTGGCTCTGGTGCCAACCCCTGCTACTGATTTCCGAGGGAGCTCAGGCAAATTTCTGTGGCCCTGTGACCTGTAAAAGAGGCAATAACAGAGTGACTGCCCCTTTGCATCACTGTGCCTATACAGATTTAGGCTTTTTAGTGCTGCAACACCCTTTTTAGGTCTGCAAAAGCCCTCTAAAATCATTGAGCCCAACCTTTAACCCAGCACTTCCAACGCCACCACTAAACCATGACCCCAACGGCCACATCTGCACGTCTTTTGCATCCCTCCAGGGAAATGGTGACTCAACATAACTTTTGTGTTGTTATTTGGAACACCACAGCCTTTATCCAGACTGGGGGGTCTTTGCTCTGTGCAAGGCAAGCTAGAGCAGTAATTGCCTGGACCTGTGAATTTTTGTTAAGACAGGCAGTGGCAAAAGAATTTAAATGCACATCCCAGCATCCTGTCGACACAAAAAAAAAAAAAAAATCCAGGCTTTGCAAAGTCAAAGAGAAGCAGTTTTGGCCTCCTGGGAGCTACAAAATAGGTTGGGATGCCAAAAATAACCTGTTACTAGTTATAGATGCTCCAGCTCTTTTACTGAGACATGAAAACTTGAGCTGGGTTTAATACAAGACACTTGTTTAGTGTCACTGTGACCTTCTGCAGATTTCCCACCCCAGCTTTAACCAAATTACAAATTAATCCACCCTGTCACTTCATTGCTTTACTCTTATATGAAGTGCCCTCAGTGAGATTCAACTTGATTTTGCAATGCCTTCATTTCCTCCGTGAATTCATTTGCATGGAAACCTGGTTCCCAAGTGGTTGATCCAGGTTGTCAGGAAACGAGAAGGAGTTCGGGTTCTCCGAAACACCCAAATGAAATGGGAGCTCTCACAGGTGGTTTTCAGGGCTCGGGGTTGCTGCTGCCATGGGTTTAGAGTCAGAGACTTGGCTGGCTTAGGATGTTTAACAGTTTCACACCTGCACTGACAGAGCAAAAAGCCATGCCAAATTTCAGAGAGAAGATATTTGGCCCTCCTAAGACAGTTATGGCCCAAGGATTTTTCTAAAGGAAACTACCTAAACCATGAATCAAGCTGGTAAATTCCTGCTCTACAGACCAATCTGTTGGACTAAGGGACAGCAGAGGAAGTCATTGGAGCAGGGCCACAGAGGTGGCCTTACCCTGGGGGATTCGGGTGCCCATAGTGCCATAGAGGCTGGGAGTGCTGGAATGACTCCAGGAGCATCCACACAGCGTCTTGCAGCCAGTTCCAAGCTCAGCTCTTCTCACCCTGTGCCCAGCCCTGCCAGCAGCATCCCAGTGTGTCAAAAGCCTGGTTCAGTCTCACCAGAGCCTGCCTGAGCCAAGCCAGGTTGGAGCATCCGTGAGTCCCTCTATCCCAGGTCATCCCCCTGAGCCTCAGTGGAGTGTGGTGCCTCCACAGCCCCATCCCCAAGCACATACAGGCCCTCCTGTGCAAGCGCAGAGAACAGCTCAAGCTCCTCCCGTGGATGTGGATGTGGAAATTAGAGGCAGGAGATGAAGGGAGGGTGGGGTGAGATGGGGAGGTTGGTCCTTCTCCTCCCCACCTTTCTCATTCCAGTTACTATAGATTTCTTGTGCTCCTTTCTACTCTCAAGAGTACCAAACCCTTCTCTGTGTTTTGGAGAAACCATGAGCTGGACAAGAGGCAGGATTTTTATCTGGGAATGGGATGGCTTGGAGGAAAGGTCAACAGCCTGACATTCAGGGCTCACATCCCCTGCTCCCTCTGCTCTCGCTCCTGCAGTGCCTGAGCAGAGGGGAGAGGAGAGGCAGCAAAAGGGGTCACTGGAACAGAGATAAACAAAGGATAATCTTTCAGGCAACAATTCATCATTTAAAGCCAAAGCAGAGAAACAATTTTCCAGCTAGCACAGCATTAAACAGTTGGGCTAAACCACTTCAGCAGCAAGCAGGTGCCTCAACGCTCAGCAAACCCACCCATCCATGGCCACAGAGTGATTATCCTGGATTGCTCAGATATTTCCAAGACCAGAAGGCCAAATTCCTTGCCGTAGCCACTGCTTTTATTGATTTATTTGCACAGAGTGCCAGTGATGTCTCTGGAGGATGCCTGCAGTGGTACAGCCCCTGCCTGAGGAACAGATGCTCCTGGAGAATCATTTCCATTTGCAAGACCTCACATCAAGAGAGCAAACATGAGCCATCCGTGCTGCCTTTGCCCCAGCATCCCCCTGTCCTCCCTCCACCCTGCACTTGCCACGGCCAGAGCTACAGCATTGTTTCAGTGCCAAAACACGTGGGAACAGGTTTAGTCTCTGTCTGGTTTGCCTGGTGCGCTCAGGCAGAGCCCTGGCTTTGCCCGGGTCGCGTTGGAGGTGGCACAGAATCTGCCAAGGAGAGTGGGAAGGCCCAGGGGGTGGGTAGTGTTGCCGTCTGGCACTTAGCACAGTCAGGAATTTCTGAAGCCAGAGATGGGACTGTGGAGCACTTCAGTAGGCAAAGCCCTGGGTGAGGTTTGGAAGAGTGGAAGGGTTTGGGAAGGCAAGGCTGGCCCCTGCCCTGGCACAGTGCTGTGTGAGCATCCCAGCTCTCCTCCCAGCAACCCTCCCAGCTCCCCTCCCTGCTGCAGCCTGAGCCGAGCCTGTCCCTGCCCATGGAGGTGGCACTGGGTGCATTGCCCTGCCTGGGGCAGGATGACTCCACCACGGGGCACAACAGCTCTGGAGCCATGCGGAATCCGGGAAGCATCCTTCCTTTCCTCCTCCACCTGGGAGTTCCACAGACAGCAGCCAGGTCAGTGCTGGGGCAGCCTGCTCATCTGGTCTGAAATCCAGGTGAGGAGGAGGAAGAGGAGGAGGAGGAGGAGAGCTTGGAGCTGCCCAGAGGCGGCTGATGCTGCTGTTGCCATTGGCAAGCTGTCCCCTCCGACACCTCTCTGCAGAGCTCTGACGTCAGACGCCTCTGACAACTTTGCTGTCACTCAGAAGCCTTTCCACAAACACACAGTGACAGTTTGCAGTGCAACCACCAGTCCTCGCTGGCTTCTTTCCCTTCTTTTCTTTTTTAAGCACAAGGATTTAAATTTTAAATCGCTGCTCCATTACTGGTCTCCTGAGCAAATGAAGCTTCCCGTGGGCCCTAGTGCTGTGTTCTCTCCTCTGTCTGCTCTCTGCCTGCTGCCACAGCCCTTGGGACCAGCCCTGACCCTGGGAGCCTCCCTGCAGCAGGTGAGAGCCCAAAGCCTTGGCTCCGCCAACACCACGAAGCTCCAAGGAGCCAGGAATGTGAGCAATGGCAACTGGGAAAAAAATCCTCCATTTCCTGGGGCTGGTCATGTTTAGCAGGTGGTTGAGACCCTTCAAAGGCTCATTTCTCACCTTCATTTACCTTTTTTTTCCTTTTCTACATTTCCTCCTTTCAGGAGGAAGCAAGGCTGGTCCCTGCTTTGATCTTGAGTGCTCCAGCCTGAGTCTGTGAGGGCAGACAGAGATCACCGGGGTTTAGGTGCCTGTGCAGGAAGGCAGCAGGCCAGTACTCTTGTCTCCTTTTTCCTGAGCTGTGCTGGATCCCAGGAAGTGTAATATTTGTTCAAACATGTCAGTAAATCCCTCCTGTGCTACAGGAGGTCACCTTCCCTAATCTACAATGTCCAATTGCGTAACTGAGATACTGAACAAATAGCTTAAATTTAATCTGTGTTTGCTTCCATCTCAAGCGTGGCAAATCAATTCCTGGGCAAGCACAGCTTCTGTTCAGGGTTGGGAACACACACTGGCCATGGTAACCTCCAAAAGAGCAGAAAAAAAATAAGAGAGAAATTAACTAAGTGATCTTTTACTGCCTGTTGCAGCACCTCTCCTTGACAAACATCGCTCCAGGGCTGGAGTGTCGATGCCTTCAGCAGAGGCCAAGACTTGCTGTGTCCAGGTGAGATCCTGGGACAAGGGACAGTGCTCTGGGTCTCAGCAGATGGGTGCAGTTTTGAGAAGCCTCGTGTTGATGTTGTGAGGCACCAGCTCTCATCTCTGAAATCCTCCCACCCCATGCAGCACTGAAGGGAGCGTGGCAGATTAAAGACAGGCACAGGACAAGGGGCAGCAGGGCTGCAGCAGGGCTTGAAAGGTGTCCTGGTAACAACGTGAGTGATGGGAGGTAGAGAGAGATTCAGTTCTCTTGTTTCCCTCCCCGCTCATTTTTCTTTGGTTCATTAATGACCTTTCATTCAACAGCAGAGATATTAATAGGATGCTTCAATTCCAAATGTCCCCATCTCCCCTCTCTGCTCCCCCTCTCTTCACACTTTCTGGCACTCTAAGTTTCCTTCACATTAATTAAAACAAATAACAAGCTTATACATCTCATCAGGGTAATTCAGAAACTAAACACATCAGCCATCTAGTTGACCCAGTCGCTGCAGATGGAGCAAAACCAGCTCCTTCCTCCCTGCCAGAGTTTCTCCCTCTCCCTGTTGGAATAAAGATGTGCTTTAAACTTCCATCCTCAGCCAGACACCATGGCGGGCAGGAAATGTGTCCTGCTGCTCTGCTCTGCCCTGCCCTGAGCTGCTCTGGCTGATGGCAAGCCCATGTCATGAGCTGTCACTCTCCTCTGCATGGCAGGGATGTCCCAGGTGCTCTGAACCCTGGTAAGCACTGCCCCACTCCCTCCAGCAGCTCAGGGCTGCAGCTCCCCCAGCTCTGCAGCCACTTATTGCCTCTGCCATCCATTTCCCAGGCTGACGGAGGGATAAACAGTCCCTGGCATGCTGGGGTTTGGAGCTGGCCCTTAAATGCAGCCTCCTGCTGAGCCCCTCTGCATTCCAGGCTGCAGCTCAGCCCTTCGAGAAGCAAAATAAGCTTACAGCTTATTTCAGGCACCAAAATTCGGGAGCAGACTCGTGTTGCCTGCTCCTTTAGCAGTCTTCGGGTGGGATCCCATGGGACAGTGGGAGGGGGCCAACACAGAGGTGGCTGGAGGCTCACACCACTCCTGGGCACGGGAAATAGTTCTGCACATGGATCCTGAGCAGCTGGGGTTTGCTTGGGCACACGTGTGGCAGGAAAATGCCTCCATGGCTCCAAGCCTGGCACTGCCAGGAGGCAACAAGAGTGGCCAGCATAGGTTTCCAAGGGAAAGCAGCAAAAATTGGGTGACAAGGAGCATATACTCCTCTTTCCAGGGCTGCAAGGAAGCACCAAATCTCTGCCCCTGGAGGCAGCCAGGGAGAGGGGAGGGCTGCCCACCCCACAGAGCTTCTTCTGTACATGAAAACAGTTAGCTTCAAATCTCCTAATTTGCCCTGAGTTCTCTTTAATAGTATTCATAGTGAGAGCCATCTGGACCTGGCATTTTATTAGCTTAGAATAATTCAGCTGCTTTGTTAATCTCATCCCATTTCATAGGGTTCATTCCAGTTTCCTCGCAGTGCACCCCGGGACAGGGCTCTGCTGCTGCCCTCACTCTCCAGGCTGACAGCTCTCCCATCACCCAGAGAGAGAGGCAGCCACCTCTGTGCAGGTCCTGTCCCTCCAAACACGGGCCCACAGATGTCTCCAATGTCTCTGACTCTCTGAGCAGGCAATTGCAGGCTGTTAAATCCACTGGGGTTTCCCGCTGGCAGTTGGGGATGGCAGTGAGTCCCTGTGGCCCCTCACAACATCCCCCCAATCCCTCGTGAGGGCAGAGTTTGGTAGTCCCCAATGGCCCAGCCTTCCAGTGCCACATCCCACCTCAGGGGACCTCCTCAGCCTCCCAGGAGTCCACCAAGCAACACTGCTCCTCAGCCACAGCAGCTGCTTGCTGCCCCAAACTCTGGCCTCGTTACAGAGCCATAATTGAGCTCTTATCATCCTGAATGATTAAATTGCCCTCTATTGAGAGAAACAAATTTACCAGCAGATTTTCTGCTCTGCCTGTAGCTCTGTACCACTAAGTGGTCATCAGGCTGGTGCTGGGCTTTCCGAGAATGTACGGAGGGACAACTGTCATGGACATTGTGCCCCTCTCATCTCCCTCTCCCTTTTTCTTTTTCCTTCTCTCTCTCCCTTTTTCTTTTTCCTTCTCCGTCTCCCTTTTTCCCTCTCCCTTCACCTCCCTTCTTTCTTCTCTTTTTCCCTCTCCCTTTACCTCTCCTCTCCTTTCCTCTCCTCTCCTCCGGAGAAATAGCAGGAACCACGTGAATGAGATCATCTGCTCCAAAATTACTCACAGTGAATTAATCATCCAGAACGGCAGCAACCGCAGTGGGAGTGAGCCAGGGTCACTGGGAAGGAGCTGGTGGCTCGGGGAGGGGGAAGCAGCCCCGTGGCAGGGATGGTGCTGCCTGGGCAAAGGTGCTGGAGGAAAAGGCCCTCGCTTTTCCCTGTCTGCTGCTGACCTGGTGCTGTGGCAGGTGTGTGCAGAGCTGAGAGGGCACAGCCAGTTTTCCTTACTAGGAGGGCATGGGGAGCATGGAGTGTCAGGAGGTGTGCAAGGTGGTCTGCAGAGGTCATATTGCAGTGCCAGGGAAACAGCACTGGGTACATGGGAGCCAGCACAGAGCCTGCTGTGTCCTGATGGAGAGCCTGGCTGCAGCCTCAGCGGGACCATTTCCCGATGGGGAGCCTCATCTGCCAGCTCCCTCCGCACAGAGCAGCACGGGGATTAGGTTAAGGCTGATAGAGGAGTGCAGCCGCCAGAAAACATCAAATTACTTCCCTCTGTCACCATAAATTAGAAGTGCTCGTCCTGCAGAGGGAACCAGGCTTATCCCCCACAAGGAGCAGCTCTGAACTAACTATTTCCCTGCCTTTTGCCTTCCTGTTGCCCAGCAGAGCAGCAGGCACAGGCAGGGAGGATGGTGCTGTCCTGGAAGGATGCTGCAGGCCAGCCCAGGTGTCCCACAGGTAGCAACCAGCATTTGTGAAGCTGTTGGACAGAAGGGGGCCTTTGCCTGGATCAGTCTGCAGTGGCAGGTGACCAGAGCCACGGTGACAAGGACACTTTCAGTGTGTTACTGCACTACTCGTCAAATAAGGTTTGACACATCCATCCATGATGCCCATGATGCTCTCAGAAGTGCAGCTCTCTGGTACCCACCTCAGGTTCCTCAGTCCATGCTGCTGCCTCAGCTTTCCATCATCCTCTGCAAACGGAAAGTGCAAAGGTGAAAAGGTCTTTGGGACCAGGAGCAAGCTGGAATTGCCCAGATTGAGCCAATTTAGGAAACCGTGTGAATCCCAGCGGGAATAAAGCAATTGCATTGGGCTGGAAAGGGCAAAGCAGCAAATGGAGCCGGGGAGAATGAGCCATTATGGAGCAGCGGGTGAGCCGGCAGCGCCACAGCAAGAGGTGACAGGGACCAGACCTTTCTCCCGCTGCCCTGTCAGCTGTGACAGTGCCCGGCCCCAGTGGGGTCTCAGCAGCCTGCACAGGAGCCGTGCCTGCAGGGAGGTGGCACAGCAGAGAAGGGCTTCTGGTGCCACGGATCTGATCTGCAAACACCTCAGTGTGTGCTTAGGATTTTGCTCCCTGTCTCAGGCTGCTCCTTCCTCCTCCCAGTTCCCAGCTTCTGTGGTTCATTCAATGACGTGTGATCTGTATCCATGGACCTGGCATGGACCTGCATTCCGGGTAGATTAAATGATGTTCACATGCTCAGGTCTGGCAAAAGGAATGAGTTATTTCCCACAGAGGATCTCAAAGCACTTTTCATCTGTCACCCCACTGACACAGGTGCAGAGATATGAGCAGGTTTGTTCAACATCACCCAGCGAGATGAGCACTCGCTCTGGGTGATGGCACTGGGAGTGAGCTGCAGGGAGCTCCTGGATGGGGACACAGAGACCAGAACTGTCTTCGTCAAATTTGCAACACATTTTATTTGCTTCCCCAAGTATTTTTGCAGGCAGCGTTGTTTTAATAACATGACATTATCCATCATACAGCCAGAAGGGATGCCACGCTGCTGCTGGGGACAGCCAGCTCCATTTCTCTCCGAGCTCAGCCCATGGTCCCACCACAAGGCCACTTCATGTGTCCAGCCAGGGCTATGGCCATCGAGGCACCGGCAGAGCCTTGCACAGTGCATTAATGCCCACCCAGCACCCCACTGGAGGAGCTGGGCTGTGGTCCCACGAGTTCCAAGATAACCAGGAGGTTGCTTCCTCAGGTGAATGTTTCTGTGGTGTGTAAATGCTGGGATCAGTTCAAAACAGGGATGCGTTTCCCAGCATGAGTGTGCAGGCAGAACATGAGGGCCCCCAGTGAGGGGTGGGTGTATGTACTCAGGACTTCTGTGGGGGTTTAAGACTCCTAGGGAATTTAGACTCTTTTTTTTTT
>VWZG01008762.1:1481996-1624140 GCA_013396735.1 Grallaria varia | reverse complement strand
TTTTTTTTTTTTTTGGTCTTTGTGGTGCTTTGTGGAAAATCACATGCCTTAATGAAATGCCAGTGTGTGAGCTCTAAGTCATCAGCATCCCAGATAAGGTCCAAATCCATTTTGTTCATGTTTTGCCTGTTTCAGAGAATCCAAACTATATTTTAGGGATTTATGCCAATCATAAAACCAAGCTCCTGTCCCAAAAGAGCCATAAGAAGGTATGGCTGAAAATATGAAGTTTTAATAAAAACTTGTGGAGTAATTTGACTCTTAATCCCAAACACAATCTCTCCCCTCAAATAACTGCAGTCTCTGCAAGATTAAATTCTCCCTACGTATTGTTTTTAAGTCTGATACCTTCTATCAAGCTTAGCTGGGTTTTAAGTTCTTAAATCATGGCTCTGTAATTGCACATCTTATGCAGTTTGTCATGCAAAGAGTTCCCAAGGAAGCTTTTGTAAAGATTTCTTCGTATCTGGCAGTAGAGTGTGACACGTGTCTGTATTTTGAAGCTGTGCAGTGCAGGGAATGCAAGAGGTCAATGCTTTTCAAAAGCAAGAGGAGGCTGTGGCTTGTGTTCCCATTTTACCACTGAGCAGCAGGTCTCAGAAAAACCTGGACAACTGCAAACTGTTGTTGAACTGAGTGCTTCATGAATAATGGGGAAAGGCAGGACTAGTCACCCCCTTTGCTCTGAGCTTCCTTTTCTTCCAGTAAACTGCAAAATCCCAATTCACAATGGATAACTGAATAGAAGTTTTAAGCGTGGGCTACAAGAATAAACAGGCAGTGATGAAAAGAGGCCTGAAACTCAGGAGACTTGGTGCAGCACCCAACCCTTCCAGATAACCTCCAGCAAGTCCTTTGAGCTTTATATCCCCCTGGAAACACCGATAAGGAACTGTCTCTCTCCCCTACTCTCGTCAGCCTGGACTGCAGCCCTCAGCATGATGCATGCGCTCTGGATGATGGACCACATCCAGCTGGAGCTGTGGCGCAAAAGACACAGGGCTTGAGGGGTGGGATGTCCACACCTCCTTTCTCTTTTGGGCTTCCTCAGGCCAGAAATGTGCAGTGCTCCTTTCCCACAGCTTAGAAAATATCGTCCAGCTTTATTGCAGTTTGCCTGGACAACAGCAGCATCCTGCAAAGGACCTATGTTGGCTCTGCCCATACAGAGGTCTCCAAAATCCCTGCTTCCCCTGCTTCCCTGGGGCTCGCTGGAGAAATGCCCTGAAAACTGTGCCACTGCAACAGGCAGGTCCTGTCTGCATCTCGCACACTCAGCAAAATGTCACAGCCTGGTTATATTTAAGTGCTCAGCTTGAATACCATTGTCGTAACCTCCCCTGCGATCTGCCTGGGCAGTGTCATAATTAATAGTGCCCTTGCTCAGAGAACAAGTGGAACATGTGATGGCTCAGCGAGCTATAAATCACGACAGAGTTTCCATCTGGTCCAGCATCTATTTATACCTCACCAGCCCCAATTAACTTTGAAACTTGGGGCTGGTGATTAAGGAGAAAAATTGTTCTTGAAAAGTGTGATGGGATACATGGTGATGCGGATGGGCAAGAGGAGATGATGGTGGCTGCTCACTTCTCTTCAGAGGGAACTGCATAGCCCGGTGCTCCAGAGGACACTGAAATGCAGCTCACAAGACCAGGCTGGCCTTTGAATCAGTTCAAGAGCAGCTGTGAGATCCTCTGGGAGACACAGTATTTCAGGGCTGATCGTAAGACCTGGATCCCAACACACATTCCCTACAGCCAGCCAGTTGCCTGCCTGCCCCAGCAGGTTCTGGGACTCAAATTCTTATGTGCCATTCCAGCAGCATTCAGATGTGGATGCAAAAACACCTTGGTCCTGGAGTGGACCAGTATAACAAAGTCCACTGCATGGAGTCCAGTGAAGCTGGTGTGGGCTCTGTGTGAACTGGGACACAGCAGTGAGGAGTGGGACAAGGTGTAAATGGGCCAGAACATCCCCTGGGCAGACCCCCAGCTCTGCAGGGCAATGGAGTGGCTGGCAAGGGTGGGTGCAGCAGGCACACTGGGGACTGAGTCTCTTTCTCCATCCATGCTTGATCAAAGCCCCAGCAATGGGCACCGTGCAGAGATGCTGTGCTATTGCCTTCCTAAAAAGTGTCGAGATCTGTGCCTGGTTCTCTGGTACCCACCTCCCCCACCCCCTACTCCCTCATGCTTTCCATCTCTTTTGCTCTTGCAGCGCTATCGCTCCTGGAGTCCTGGCCAGCTCCCAGCTCAGGTAATTACACGCTGTCCTCCGGTGTTCGAACAGGATATTTGTTCTCCTGAATTTCCTGCCCTACTCGCCTGTGCAGTGCTGCAGGCAGCCTGTCGCCCTGAGCGAGCCTATTTCCCTGGCAAAGGCAGTCCAGGGCGTCCAGCTCCAGCACTAAGTGGGCATTTTGTAAACACGGGATTATATAGATGCCCTCCCCAGGGAGCCCGGGTGGGCTGTAGGACCTCCTGGGATGGACACAGTGCCCTGTACAGGTGTGGTGTTCTGGCACTATCCCCATCCCCACCTCAGCAGGACAAAATTCAGCCTGAAACTCCAGCTGAGAAAGCTCCCAGTCACCCAGGTCCCCCACAAAAGGCTGTTTGGGGCTCACACCATGTCACCTCTTCTTGTTTGCTATAAACTCTCTGTTTGCATTAACCATTTACAGATGTGATGTCCAGCACACACAGCCCACACCTCGCAGGAGGGTAAGAGAAAAGTCTATCTGCCCTGCTTTAAAACCCACCAGGAGATCATGAACAGAGTGGTAGCACAGAGCCTTTGCCAGCACTCCAGGAGCTCTGCTGAGGCACGGCTGGGGATTCTCCACCAGTCTCTGGGTTTGCTCCCACCATGCTCCCTGCTGCAGGTGGATCACCATGCAGCAGCTTTCTCCATGGCAATAGGAATAAGCTCTAGGGAGGAAAAAGTCCTACTTTCTAGCAAATCAGATCTATTCTTGTGCTTTATTGCACTTTCTGCAAGGAACCTCGAAGAAAGTTGGCAACAGTTTACTTTTTTTCTTTAGAGTTTCTAGAGCAGGGATGTCTCATTAGCTAAAAGCTACAGGGAGAAAGAAGAAAGTTCTTAGAGGAAAAAGTAGAGCACAGTTCTGTTTCCTGAGGGTGGAGGGGAAATGCCCTGGATGGTGGAGCTCAGCCCTGCTCTCCAAGGAGGACGTTTTATTCAGTGCAACCTGAGTGCTGCACAGCCTGCTAAGCTCATCCTGCCCTTGGGCCGGAAGGAATCGATTTTGCTGGCCAGGTTGGACTGGACATTCCAATCTCTAGATATGAAGAATCCTGGGGCTCAATCCCTTCTGCTTTGTGGTGTGCACACAAAGCAGTGCAGCAGGTTATCAGCCCCATACAGCCGCACTGGAGTCCCATCTTGCAGAGGGTCAGACAAGGGGCAGTCCTACAGCTTCCAGCTCCTTCTGTCCAGCTTCTGCTGACTGTGGCACAGCTCTGGGCTTTGCTGGAGCTGTCACGGTGCTGTCAGGCCGCAGCTGATTACTGTGAGACACCAGAGAATAGGAGCTGCATTAGAAAGCCACATTTTCCGTCCTGGGAAGGAACTCACTAGTAAGCACTTCGAAAGATTGGCATTCCTTTTTATGCAAAGTCTCTGGATTTGAGCTGGGTGGCAGACAGGTGCCAAGCAGCCTGGGAATTCAGAAAGATGCCTGGCACAGGTTTGCTCCATGTGCAGCAGTGATAACCCAGAGCAGCTTCTCTCCACCGCCGGTCTCATCTTCCCAAGTGATAGGAGTGCTCCAAGAGGATGATTAGGCTGGGCCTGCTATTTTCTCACTCAGTTCCCACAAGGCTTCCTCATTCTGGTTCTTGCAGACTCCGCTGGCTCATGGCTTTCCTGTGCTCAGGACTGCTTGTAGATATTATTATTCCAAGGGCTGAGTCCCAGGGCAGGCAGAGCAGATGGCTGTCTCCAACAGCAAGAAAATTGGGAGAGGAAAGGGAGAGGTGGGAGAGAGTAAAATCTTTGACAACATTAGTGTTCATCAATAATTGTTCCCTCTTAAAATGGCAAATTCCTCTAGTACCAGGGGGGTTGTACCAGGAAAGAAGGCAACGGACCACATGTGGGAGAGAGGCCCTATAAAAAGCAAACACCAATTCCAGATTTTCTTCTGTACCTGTGGGAGGGACCAGTGTGCATTCCCTGTCTGCTGTGGATGGAAGGCAGCCTCAGTCCGGCAGCCTCTCATGGGGTAACCAGGTGTGTCTGAGCTGCAGAAGAGCAACAAGGTCAGCAGAAGAACTGGCATTTTGATAGACCCTGTGCTGGCAGAAGAATCAGGCTCCAAACCTTCTTGAGCAAACCAAGGTGTGAGGGTACTCCACCACACCAACCTAGCACAGAGTTAATCGTGTCACTGTGAGCTGCCTCCTCTTTCCCCTTATGGAGGTTTCTTCAGACTTTTGACAGTGAGGGAGCCACTGTTTTGCCACGTGGAGATGGTGGTTGTGTGGATGCTGGGTGCCAGGTAGACTGAGCAGCCCTAGGCTTTGGCCCTGGGCACGCTGGGGCCAGGTGCTCTCGGGATGCTGTGCAGCACACCCACGACATTGCACAGCCCACACTCGGTACCCCTGCGTGGGGTGGCATTTGTTGCCGGCCTCCTTCTCCTGGAGCTAATTTGAAGCCTTGCTTTGCAGAGCAGCTCCGCGCTCAGGCTGTGCTTGGGGACGGCTGGTGGCAGATGGTGTGTGTGGTGGCGAGGCAGTGCCACGTCACAGGCTCTCTGAGACATTTGGCTGGGCTTCCTGACAGCCACGTCCCACCACACAGGAGTTCAACTTCCTGGCAAAGCCAGCTCTCCACTTCTGAGAGCGCTCCTCTCCCTGTCTCTGGGCAGAGCCAACACCAAACACTTTTATCTTTGCTCCATCCCAGGTGAGAGGCTCCGTGGCCAGCAGGGCTGCCTCCTGCCCGAGATCTGACACACGGCTGAACAGGGCGCTCTGGTCCCTGCCAGCCTGGACCACCACCATCTGCTGCATCACATTCTAAACTGCACTTTGTGTTCCCTCTGGCGAGGAATATCTTATTCTCATGTTTTTGGATAAAACCCAGCACAAGCAAACCATAACTGATGGTAGATATGACAAATAATGATCATGGAGATAGTGGCATCACTGCTGCTTCAGTGTTTCTTCTGATTTCTTCCATTATTTAGCAAGATGTGCAGAGAAGACCACAGAGATTTGGCCATAGAAAGAGAAGTGGGCAGATAAAGAGGTATCAAAGGGATATATTATGAAGGATAGTAACAGCAGTCCTCTGACAACTAGAAGAGTGTAACAGCCTGGGCAGTCTGAGCTCACCTGCTTAGGAGCCCACACTGCTTTGTGTTGTTGCCTCTGCAAGTTCTGTGCAGCTGCAGTGTGAACTTGTCATCTCTGGGCTTTTGAGATGCAAGTCCCAGGACATTGTCCTGATCTATTACAGTTGTTGCCTGGGTTAATGCCATTAACCACAAGCCCCACGGGAGGTTCCTGGGCACTCTGAGAGGGCACAGATCCCCCTAGGCATGGATCATGCATAGATGGAGGCTTGGCTGCCTTCCTGCCTACCATGAGGCTTCCCCAGGACCAAGGTGCAAACCAACAGCTTTGTCAGATGACTGTGGTTTGATAATACTGTAATGTGTCCTGATTTTGGCCCCTACAGTCACAGACAAGCTTCAAAAGAGCAAGACCGCAGCCCGTCCTGCTCCCCTCACTGCCTGGTTTTCGATGGCATTAAACATCAGCCAAAGCCCATGCCTGGCAGTCCTGACTACTGACAGCTCTTTCACCAGCGCTGCTGCATCCTGGGAAAAGGCTTTATCCCTCTGCCTGCAGCTTTGCCTGCAGAAATGAACTCTCTGAGCACTCCCATTAGACTAAAGGAGAGAATCATCTGGGCCCATTTGCAGCACAGGCTCAAAACAACCAGAGAAGTAGATGACAGGATTTGACTGAGTCCAGAATATGGACTCAGTCAAATCTACACCCTGACAGGGGTGTAGATTTGCCTCTATTCTTATTCAAAGGTCATTAAATTAAGATTTCATGAGACCCCACACTGTTATAAATGTTGCTGAGCTCATTTCCCTCACCAGGCAGTGATTTATCTCACAGCCTTGATAAAATGACTAAGCTAAAAATGTCACCCAGTATCACTGAGTTGTAAGTAAGGTAGAAAGAGATGGAGAAGGACATGATGTCTTTTCCTACCAAGGGAAGCATTAATAAATGGTTTCTTCCTGATGTTCTCATTAGTTCTCTCTCATTCATCCTCAGGACCTGCTAAGCACAAATGACACCACCTTTCTGCACCAGAATGGAGGGCAGACGCCCCCATGAAACCTTCCTGCCTCCAAAACCCCATTTCAATCCCACCCTGCTTAGTAGATGATGTATTCAATGAGAAGAAAGCAAGAGATCACAGTACTTCAAAAACCTTATTCTATCACATCCAGCCTTGTCTCCCGCAATTTTTTATACCTTCTGACAGGAATGATTTGGAGGAGTCAAGTGGCAACAGCACAATTCTCCAACACAACCCTTTCTCCCTCCTTATCCAGCAATGCAGCAGGTCACTTCCACAAAAATGATGTCCTGGATTAATTTCCTTTCCTTTCTCCCTGTGAGGAGGCTGCAGGCTCCTCTACTTTCTTTGAATCTAATCAAGAATATCTTTTTTTTCCTTGAATCCTTACTCCCAGGAATGAATGCCAAAAAATTAGTGCTGTTGCTGAGTTGTGACTGATCATGAATCACATTAAATTGCTTCTGTTCCTTTATTGGACATGCTGGCTGGTTCTTGGTATGTGTTATTAAATTACTGCCCTGACAGCGAAGAAATAGCAACTGAGTGGCAAGTGAGTGCAAAAAGAAAGAGGCAGGTTTGGGAATATCACAGGACCACAGCCTCCTTGTTTTCCTGGCAATCAGAAAAAAGTCAGCATTCATGTGTAGGAGAGTCCTTCGAGCAGCAAGCAGAGCAGTGGACTTTGGGGCTTTTCCCCCAGGGTTTCTGAGCATCCCAAAATCCCAAATGTGTTAGGGGTACATTGAGAGCAGTCCCAGGGCAGACCCCAAAGGGGAAGTACTTGCTGTGCTGGCTCAGTACTGACACACTGTTCATGTCAGGCAAAGCCACTCTGCTTGGGCTGCATCAGATGGATCGACCAGCAGCATCATCCTTGTGCAGGGAAACAGAGAGAAGAGAAATATGGGAGCCCTAACACAGTCCTCCAGTGCTGCAGGAAGCTGCACACAAGGTGAGATGTGTTCAACCATCATAAAGATTGTTCAGAGGAGAAGAGATAGCCAATAAAATGAGGTTAAATGTGGGCTGGGGGAGGCCCTGTGGGCATCAGGAAAGGTGTTTGTTTCCAGAACACTTTTGTGTGGAAGGAGCACAAGCCATGCTTGGGCTGTTTTCTCTTTCTTTACTCTTAGGGAACTGTTCACAACTTTCCTGAGTTGAATGCAGAATCACAACACTTCTGAGCATTACAGCAAAGCAATTAAATGAAGGGAGAAATTATGGGAACAGGACTATGTGTATAGAAACTTGCATCATTGCAGCGTGCTGAGAAGAGACATTAAACCACAAATGAGGAACAGGAAAAGAAAAGCAATCTGGCATTGCACCTTTATCTGCATGTGCAGGTCCCATGGTTACACCAACTTGGCAAGAGCAGAAGTGCTTGTCTTCTGCTCTTCCATATTGTTACTCTGAGGAGTTATTAACACTGAAGTGTTGGTTTTCCCATCTCACTTTGCTCTCCTGAGCAGTGTTGCTGTACCTTGGCTTAAGGCAGCAATAAAAGAAGACCAATTTTGGGATGTAGAAGCTCTTCCTTAGATCCATCTGTCCAGATTCCTTATTTCCTCACACCATCACAGCTACAATACAAGGCCTAAAGAAGGGCATATACCCACTCATTCCAGCCATATCAGTCAGTGTGCTGAAGGACATCCTCTCCCCTGAACCACCGGGTTTGCCTTCCCTCTGTCTGCAGCTGATGGGTGCAGGCTGAGCACAGCTCTGGGACACCTGGTGGCTGGAACCACAAGTAGTTCAGGGCTTACAGCAGTTTTATTGGTGCTTCATCCAAGAAATCTGAGAGAAACCTGATTTAAAACAAAAGGACACACTCTGTCTCTATTCCTGGGGCTAAAATCACTTCATTCCTTGACACATTTACATTTGCACAGTGGTTTAGGCATGCATTTGTGATGTTTATGTTATTCCTTTGCATCTCCATCTCACCCAGCCTGGGGAGCCATCTCCTGCTGTTTTCATTTCATCATTTCTTTACCACAGTTGCTTCTTTATTAAGGGCTTTCTGTGTTCCAAAGCAACTGGCATTAGCACAGATAATTGGATAATGTTTTGGCAATCCAAGAGTGAACGTGTTAACGTGTTCCCATTTACTGCCCTGACCTGTGAGTATTCAATAAATTAATCAGGCTTGAAATAAAGATGATTTGCAGAACTAGGCAGATCTTTCATATGAATAAGGAACTCTCAGCTGGAATTTTCAAGAAAGCCTCAGGCTGTTATGGGCCCCAATCCTTATTCCTGCAGGACTCATCTTAGGCAGGAACCTAAAGGAGTCAAAGAAGAAGCAACACTCCCAGTGTGTTTTTCTGAACCTGGATAGTGTCCATTGAGCTGTGGTGTCCTGGCCAGAGATCTGGTGACAGTTGACACCTTTCTGGGAATTTGAGCAAAAAATCATCTATGTCTTTTATTCAGCCTTCAATTCAGACAATTCCTTTCCATTCCTGATGACATCTATTCACCCTGGGCAGAGGAAAGAGTGTACCTCAACCCGGGGGATTGCCAGGCTACCAGGAGAAAGGATGCAGAGCTGAAAGGGACTTTGTAACCGTGGCAATCTTTCCTGACTCATCTTTGTGTCTTCACTGCTCTGAAAAGGTGACCTGAGGCACAGCAAAAAGTCCAGCCAATGGCCCACTCCAAAGTCTTTGGGAATCTCCTGCAGTGAATCCAGGCCTCAACATCAAACTAACTGCATTATAAACTCTTTTATATCCTGCACTCTCCAGAGTGCATTCTCTGATGGGTTATATTTGATTTCATCTATGCAAATGCTAAGAGGAGGATTAGTTTTCTCTGATTCTTCTCTAGGAATCCTGCAGAAGAAACTCAGGTGGCCCATATCAGCCCACTGACTGTCTTCTTGCTCTCTTCTTGGAACATGGGACTAACCCACACTGCTGGGAGAGCAGGGCTCATGATGTCAAGGGGTTCATTAAAAGGTGGGTATCAAAAGTGTCTCATTTGGAGAGTTTCTCCTGGAGTCAAGGCACACTTTAAAAAGCTTCTTAAAAGGCACAAGTGAATCTGCAAAAAGCTGACTTGCACAGGAGACCAACTTCGGGCCATCTCAACTGCCCACCATTGCTCACATCAAGAGGTCAGCAGGAAGGAACCTTTTGGTCACAGCGTTGTTGCCTGGGATAAAAATATGGTCTGTGCTTGGAAAACATATTGTGGTTTTCAAATGCTTGTTACTGGATAAGCCTCACAGCTAAAGTGAGTCTTGGTTTTGTATTCTCTTTTTTTGTTTTGCCAGATCAGACTGTCTTATGGTTCAGCAGGGAAATGACATTTTGTTTTGTAAATATCCACAGACAGAACTCCAGGTTTCCCTGAAAGGCTTTAAGCTTTGTGAAAAAATGTAGATCAAACCTAGTAACATATTGAATCTGGTTACTGAAATTTCAGGAAGAGCAGCGTGATGAAATGTCCTTACTTTGCCCTTGGGAGAAATGGTACCTTCATTATAATGAAACAGCTTTTTCATATGGAAATAGCAGGTGGCAGGAGTAAAAACAGACTTTCATTTTCAGAGAAACAGACGGAACAATTCCACTAAAAGTGTAATAGCAGAGCTAGGTTGGAATGGTTGGCAGTTTTATTCTGCAAAAAAATTCTGCTACGATGGAAGCGAGAGAAAGTGTCACCCCTTACTCTCTGTGTTTATCAGTCCCCTCAGTACAGCTCAGATACAAATGTCTGCTGTGAAGAGCAGAGTTTAAATATAAGTTAGGAAGAAACCTAGTTCAGTTTGTTTGGGAAAGCTCTTCAAAGTCAGTCCCAGAGCTGCACACAAACTTCAGGGAGAAAAAGCAATTAAGAGCACTGGATTTACAAAATAACCCTTAGAGCCAGTGTCAGACAAAACTGAACTTACAGCTCTCAAAGCTGTGATTTATTAATCCTTTTATCAGGACTGTGCCATTCTCCGAGTTATTTTCCAGCTCTGAATGCTGGTAAGCGTTTCCTTGGAAGCCGTGGACTGTCAAACTGTTAATGGTCTAGTGGTAGGTGCTTATTAAGAAAAGACACCTTGAACCACAAACCAGAATAAGAACAGATATCCAGCTGGAGCTGTGCTACTTCAGAGCTCTCACCATGACTCACCTGAGCAAACTCAAGTTTTTGAGAGTCAATTACACGAGGAGATGGAGGATCAGTCATTTCCTCCTCTGCAATTGATTCATTGCACACTGGAATTTGAGATTTGGGGCAGTCATTGTCCTATTTAGGAGCAGATACAACTCCACCCTATGCTGTAAATTCTGTTTTAAAAGTCAGGGGTTTCACAGGATGAAGGTTAAATATTTCATGCATTAATACTAATTATAAAGAAACTCTTTGGAGCTCTGGGCAGCTTGTACAGTTCTTTAAGCTTCAGATGTTTGCCCTTCAGATAGTTCCTGCTTAAAAGGAGAAAAGCAAACACCAAAAACCCAGGCTGGACTTTGAAGTGTGGCCTGAAACACTGTGAGAGGAGCTGCCTTTCCCTGGAGGCATGCAGAGAAAACGTCATGCCAGGCTCCCCTGTGTGTTATACCAAAGAAGGAGCTCCACCACCCCATGCATTAAGGAGAGATTTCTCCCACATTTGCCAAAAGGGGCCTGGACTTGTCTAAGCTGATCTCACCAAACCCCAAAGGGATGCATCCTTCTGCCAAATGGAGGTTTCTCCTCTGGATGTGTCTCCCCATGAAGAGTTCCAGCTGACCTGCACCCGCCAAGGGGTGAAACATTATCAAAATTTTAGCAGACCTAACTCTGATTACCACAGGGAGGATTAGTTCTCCCACAGTTACTTTTCGAGCAGAAATCCCACTTCAAAGGCACCTGGAAGATAGCTGGTTGTAAGAAAGCTGGAGCTCTGCGGGGCCCAGGCAGCCAAGCCTTGGAACTGACACTGGCTTGGAAGCTCTGCAGAGCAGACTGGTATTAAATACCAAGAGAGAAAAGAATGAGAAAGCAGGAAATGGAATAGTATTGGTATTTCCTAAAGATCAGAGTTTCCTATAAAATGAATGCTTGCCATGCAATCTCAAAATTCGCCATCTCAAGTCATTTGCCTTTCTTTAGGGCTCGTCAGAAACAGCTAATAAACAAAGTTCAGGGTTTGGGAAGCCACCTCTTTAAACTGCTCTTCACATGCTGCTTTGAAACTGGATTTCCTTAAGGTCACTGAGTTGGCAGTTTTGAAGTATTTGCTATGTGTTCCTTGGCTTGAATTTTTCTTAGGCATTACCTGGCATCAGATATACACGACAACTCCACAGGTCTCAGCAGCTACAAAATTTACAGCAATATATTTTGTTCCATTTCTGCTTGGGTTTTTTTTGCACTGCTGCTTTTCATGAGCAGAACATAAATTACCTGAGTTTAATTCATGACCCAGAGTTCAATGCGTTTCCACAGAAATAGCATTCTCTGTTTGGGACACTACTGCCAAAATTGCATTCCTGGAGATGAATTCCTATCCCATCCAAGACATTTGTTCCAACCATATTTCCCATCATACTATTTTATACTATTTAGGTCATTTATATTTTCATGCTCCCACAGTTACTTCTTATAAGTTCCCTTTCAATTATGCTCTTAACTGTGTTCTCTAAAGTCACCTTCAGACCTTTAAACACCTTCAACTTAAAACAGCTGTTTGACTTTGATCCAAATTGCATTTAATGGAGAAGTTTCAGTAAACCACTTGCATTCCTTGGACAGAAGAAAGAACTGAGAGATGCCCAAACAAAGTATTATTTAGTCTAGCATTTAGCTGGCAGAGACTATGAGGAAAACCTGCTGCTCCTTGCTTTAAATGTTGCTTTAATTAAAGTTAATAATAGTTCTATCCTATGCAAGATGTTTATCCCTGATCCCAGCTTGATTGTAAATTTAACTCTAAGCTAATTTGAGTTTTAACTTCATCACAGTAGCCTGTAATGTCACAAACAAGCTCATGTACAGAGAAATACATGACAGACAAGAAGAGCAGAGATTTATTTTTTTATTATTATTATTCCCTGTTGCGGAAATATTCATGGGCGGGCGGGGGAGGGGGGAAAGAGGTTTTTTCCTTTGTGTTCCTTGTTGCTTCCTTACAAGTCTCCTTCTTATCTCCACCATGCACAATTCAAAGCACACCATAACCAGCACTGATAAATAATGGAATTCTTAATATACTGATGAGACTTCTGGTGGACATCCATCCCAGCTGTCAGCCCTAGCAGGGCAGCTGTGACAGCTGCTATAACCACTACACCAGTTCCATCTGGGATCCATCACCTAATCCATTATTTATCTATGAGATCCAGCTCTAGAACAACTGAAATGTCCAGGCTGTGCAGTCACATACATAGAGCAGAACATAGAGGAAATGAGTACCAGCAGAACTGAGAAATAAAACGTACTTTAAAGGTGATGATCACATTTTGTGAGTGTCTTTCTTAGAGCATGGAAGTGTAACACCTTCCGTTTTCATTCAGAGGCAGGCTGCAGGGAGACATCAGCTGCAGGGACAGCGATCATGCAGTGCCATCAACTGTTGGTTTCTGGTACCCACAGCGACCGAGAGCTATTGCTTTCAACAAAAATGACCCCCCAAAAAAATCACAAAAATCAAACAACTCATCAGGATTGCATTTCTAAACACAGGTTTATCAACTGAAATACAATATTTTAGCACAAATCTCAGGTTCACTTTTGCTGTGCCAGAAGCCGCACACCTGAGGGCAGCGATAGAAGCAGCTCAAGCTCTTGTGCCATCTGCTGGGAACAGCTTCTTTTGTCCTTGTTGCTCGCACGGAGAGCAGAGCCAGCCCTCCCTGTTTGACAACTGCAGCCTTTGACAAAGAGCTTGTTCCACTTCCTTTACCTGCTATTGATGTTGAGTAAACTTCGTGCTAGAGAAGAGTTTTGAAGCCTGAAATTCTCTGTAGTGAAGCAGCTGCAAACGACAGGAACAAACTGTCCTTACAGCCCCAGGCGCCTGTAGAGAGGCTTCTTGTAAAGGTGAAGCCTGTGATGTACCCAGGGAAGAGCTTGGGTCTCAGAGTCCTTGTAATGAACTGCTCTTCTAACGAGGGGACTCCATCTCGGCCATGGGCTGGCTCCTTTTTTGGACCAGAATCCTGTGATTTCCTCTCCTGTGGATTTATTCTATGCCAGTTTGTTCCTCACCACAAACACACCAACAAGTGCTCTCAATGCAACTGTTTTGCACTCCCTGAAGCAATGGAGTTAACACAGTTAAACTGTTAAAGCCAAATTCCATTTATACCTCTCCTGAAAAGTATCTCTCAGGGAATATGCAGAGCAGTGTGTTTTCTGCTGGAGAGCCAAGCAGGCTGGTCTCTCTGTTGTGCTTGTCTTTTCAAGGATAGAGCCTGTCCCTGAGGTCAAGGCTGTTCTTGCACAGAGTTTTGGGTCTCCTGTCTCAGATCCTTTGAGCTGACCTGCATTTCCTCCTCTGAAAGGTGATGCTTTGAACCACTTGCTGCTGTTGCAACACGTTTCGGAGCTGAGCTTTGGCTTTGGTTCCAGCCTTCACCCCTCTGTGCCTAGAATAACTGCAGGGTGCACTGCCAATCTCTTCCATCAGATCAGGCACGCAAGGACTGGGAAGATCCAAGGGTAGGAAGAGCTCATGGAGGAGTGACCTGTATCATGAACACAGTTATGTCTCAGTGGCCTCTGGCCCAGCAGGGACCCAGCCACAGGAGCTCTGTGAAAGCAAAGGGTGGTTTTTCACCTCTGTCACTGCACAGTGTGGAATTGTCCTATCTTAATATTGCGATGCAGAGTGCACAGTCCAAAAAAACCACTTAAGGAGGATTGCAAGTACTTCAGCAGTGATGACAGGAGTTTGATCTGGACAAAGTGGAGGAGCAGTATGAAGGGAGCTGGGTGCACCCTTGCTGAAGTAAGAGGCATGAGCTGTGACAGAGAGGCGAGGAGGTTGAGGGTACAGCAGTGGCTAAATGAACAGGTGTTGACAGCACACCTCCACAAACTGAGTATGATACATGGATATGTGCGAAAGGAGTGTTGATAACAAGTAATTCTGCCATGAATCAGCACTCCCGAGGCCTCAGCACTCCCAAGGCCTCAGCAAAAGCACTGGGAATGGCCCAGACAGAAATTGGGAAAATAGGAGCTATGGAGAAGATGAGGGGAACAAACAAGTCTCATCTAGAAAAGAGAGATGACAATAACTGATTGAACTGAATCAGTGTTTGCAGCTTAAGATAACTTGTCAGTGCCAAGTAATTTTCCCTCTGACTTTCCAAAGTAATTAACCTTTGGACCAAGACTAAGCAGGAAACTAATAAGTCCTTCCATCACCGAAAAGGAATTTGACAGTGACTTTGATAGGCCCAGGACTGTATCTGAAAGTAGAAGAGAAAATTGGACTCCGGGGTGCTGTAATTGAACCGAGCGCTTTCAGCCCCAATAATAACACTCAGGCAAGTGCTGCTGCCATAAACTTGAGACATGGGAGCAGAGCAGGGGGTTGTGTGTCCTGTCACTTCTTATCCAAAAGGATTATACGGATTACAAAGCTGAACTCTTTTCCTTGGGTCCCTCCTTGAAGACCAAGCCAGACTTTTCCTCATGCCCCAAAAATGCTTTCTCTCATCCTTTCTCTAGAAAATGTCATTTATTACAGTTGCATAAAACCTATCTAGCCGATAAGGAACATGGGGTTTTTTCAGTGGAAACATGCAATTTGAGTAGGGAAGAGATGCTACTAGAACAGCATTTCAAGGTGATTTGCATTACAAAGCATTTGTGGAATTTTTACTTCTGTGAGGGTGCACAGAACTGCCTGTCCCTTTGGAATGGGCTGGCCAGGGAGGTGCTGGAACTACCATCCATGGAGGTGTTTAAGGAAAGACTGGACACGACACTGAGTGCCGTGGTCTGGTTGATGCGGTGGTGGTTGGTCACAGGTTGAGCTTCTCCCAGACAACCAGCAACAGGCCAAGAGCTTAAGCTCTCCCAGGGAAGGTTTAGATTAGATACTAGGAAGAAATTTTTTACAGAGAGTGATCAGGCATTGGAATGGCCTGCCTAGAGAGGTGGTGGATTCACCGTCCCTGAAGGTTTTTAAGATGAGACTGGACATGGCACTGAGTGCCATGATCAGAGAATCACATTGGTGTTGGATCAAGGGTTGGACTTGATGATCTTGGAGGTCTCTTCCAACCCAGCTGGTTCTACGATTCTATGATTTTAGAGGTCTTTTCCAACCTAATTGGTCCTGCAACTTCTTACCATGAGATCCAGCCAAAAAAAAAAAAAAAAAAAAAAAANTAATTGGTCCTGCAACTTCTTACCATGAGATCCAGCCAAAAAAAAAAAAAAAAAACCAAAAAACCTGAGCAGCAAGAAACGGCAATAAACCCAGGAACTCCGGTTCTTTTGTTGGTGCTGCAGCAGCCGCCCCCCGACCCCGAGCCCCCACCCTGGGGCGCTCCCAGAAGATAAAGAGCCCCCAGCGCCGGGGGGTAACCGGGAGGGGTTTCTCCTTCCCTGTGTGTGTTTCAGGGCCCCTCAGCTCTCCTCAGCTCTCCCCTCAGCCGTTCCCGTTCCCCTCGGCCCCCTCAGCCCTCAGCTCTCCCCTCAGCCCGCCTCGTTCCCCTCAGCGGTCCTCTCAGCGATCCCCTCGGCTCTCCCCGATCCGCTCGGCCCCCTCAGCCCTCCCCGATCCCCTNAGCCCCCCCCGATCCCCGCGGTCGCCATGGCGACGCTCCCTCCGGGGCGGCGGGCGGGGCGGGGCGGTGCCGGTGCCGGAAGGGGCGTGTCGGCGGCGGGCGGAAGCGGGGCCGAGCGCCGCAGGGTGTGGGAGCGTGTCCGTGCCAGCGGCCGCCGCGCCCGTCGCCTCCGCCCGTGCCATCCGANGCCCCGCGCTGCCCCGCCCCGGTGAGTCACTCGGTGCCCGGGGCGCGGCCGCGCTCACCTGGGCCCGCCCCGGGCAGGGCCGCGCTCCCGCGGGGGCGCCGAGCCCCGGGGTGGCCTCGGGCCTCCCCAACCCGGGGCTGCTCCGCGCCCAGCCCGGCGGAGCTGCGAGCCGGCCCGCGGAGGGTGATCGTGGCAATGCCTGAGCGCTCCAGGGCGGAACGAAAATGATTGCATTGTTATTATTATTTTCTCGGGTTTGATGGCTTGTGTCCGTTTGGGAATAGAGATGCGTTTTAGGGAGGACTCCGGAGTGGAAACGAGGTTGCTCCGAGCCAGCCCCAGCCTACAAAAAGGCCGGGCAGTAGCCCAGAGCTAACAGCCTTAGGCTTTGTTTGAAGTAGGTACGATCAGATACCGGGATGGTGAAATGACAGTGGCACCGTCACTGTGTTGGCATAAATGCCTCGCACGAAGGGATCACAGTACAGATTGGTTGCCTTGTTAACAGTTGAAATACCTTTTCTAGTGGTAGGAGAACAAAAAGCACATTATACAGCATCACACGAACTAAATTCCTATAGAAAAATATTCCTGGCTTTGAGAATGTTTTTAAGGTTTTGTAATTTCAATGGCAGTAGAAATATTTGTCTTCATACACTTATTACCGCAGGACACCTTAGTCAGAAATTTTAGTACTTTTTTATGAAAAGAAAGCTTTTATTTCAGAATAAGAATAAGCTATAATCTGATCTAGGAAAGAAAACAAGAATGTGAGTTCCTTTTTCTCCCTTCATATTAGAGGACTACAAAAATATCCCCTGTATCATATTTTGTTTATTAAATTGGTACCAATACAGTGATAGACTGGTTGCACAGATGGGCCTGGTGCAGTTTTCTCAACCTCATTATGTCAGTACCGCATGTTCTGATCTCTGCTATTTTGATGTTGAGTCTTTTTATTTTTTCCTGAGCGGGCCTGTGGCAGTATGCAGCTTTTTGTGCTGCATGAGTTTAGTAAATAATTATTTGGTTAAAGAGGTAAAAGCTCATAGTCTGATCCATGTGGTATCCTAAAACCAGGCCTTACAGTATTGTGTCTTGTTATATGGCCACACTTCTTGCCCCACCCTGTAATATAAATACTGACAGTTTACTCTTAACAAAAGTGATTTACCTGTGATATGAATACATTAGTTTGGCACGAACTTTCTGCCTGGGGGAAGATTTTTTAGTCTAACTCACTATTTCCATCTGGACTGTAGCCAAAAATAATTCTGCTAGTTTGAACAAAAAGGTGTTACCATGTGAGTGTGTTGTGCTGTGGAAGTGCCAGCGTGTCTCCACCTGCAGCTGTCCTGAGTGAGGGCCATAAGGAGGGAGAGAGCTCTGCTTTTCAGCCTGGTATTAGGAAGAACAAGGCTGCTATCACTAAATTTAAGGTGCCTATAGAATATCAGTGTTTCCACACACTATTGGTACTGATCATAGACATTTTGTAATTCTCTATGGAGATTGAAAACCATTGAATTTCATTTTATTCAATAATTGTTCAGATTTAGGAAGGAACAAGTAATGATGACAGATGACCAGAACAGGGTGAGGCATGGTTTTACAGAATGTTCATTTTATCTGAGCATTTGTATGAAGATTTCATTTGAAGGCCAGAGTAGATGCAGAGGAGGCCAAAGTTGTGTGCTGCACAAGGTCAGCAAGAATGTCATAACTGCAAAATTATTTTCTTTCTTCCCTCATTATGTTTGGAGGATATTATACTGATGTTGCTATACTCAAGCTTCTGACAGTTGTATAAGATTTTACCAGACCCATTCATTTTCTAATTAGTTATTTAACAAACCATGATAGCCTTTTCAGGGAACCAAATAGAGAAAGACAAGTAATAAAATCAAATGCCTAATACTGCAGTAGAGCAAGGGAGGTTTCTTGCACTCCATGAAAAGAGTTGATTCATTTCCTGTAAAGACTAAATGTTGGGAGCAGTCTACTTGACAGGGGATGCCATCATGCAGATACTTGTGTCAGCATGTGTGTACCTGAATTATGGAGAAAAGAGTTTCCATTTGTGTTAGAAATAGTGTCTCCAAAGCTCTTACTCTCTGTAATTATAGAACTCTAATTTGAAATATCACTTACCTCACATGAATGTTTAATTTCGGAATGAATTGCCCATCCAGAAATCAAATCAGGTACATTCACGTGTTGTTGAACTGCAATTTCTGTACCAGTCTGCTGCTTTTCCTGTTAGAATATGAAAGGACTTAGGGAGCTTGTGATTGAGAAGTAGGATTGCCTCCCATTTCACCAAATCTGGTCCTACATTCCATTCTCACAGTGAAACCTGTGGGTCTGTTAACCTGCATCTCTACTCCACACAGCAGGGACCAGTATGTCAAACCAAGAACCACCCTGCTTTCTCACCAGTATTTTACAACGTGGAAGTGTTTGTCTGGTAGATTCTCGGGCTTGCTATAGAGAGAAAAACAATGCACAAAAATCGATGGTTTAATTAGCATCAGAGGAACAGGTCATCAAGAGCAGCAGACTTCAGACCAACGTAAGCTTATTAGTATTGTCCTGTCAGTTCAATATGTTATATAAGCCAGAATTTTTTCAGTGTCAGTTTTCATTTGATTTCTGCAGACTTTAAACGCGGTTACTTCTGATCCATTTTGCCTTTATCCTAAACAGCCCATCAGAATGGGAAACAATAAAGGCTACAGAGCAGATGGAGTAAGTGCTGAGTGGTAAGGTGTAGTTCTCAAGATCCTACACTCCTGAAGGACAGTAGCTGGGTGGTTTTTTCCTAAGCTGTTACTGGGATGTGAACCTCCCGTTCTGTGTCCCCATCCACTCTTGAAAGATCGTGGGTGTCCTGACTCCAGGGGCTGTTGCCAGGGTGGTCACACCATCCCCTTCTCACTGCATCTTCATGGAAAGATGCAGACAGCTACAAACTAATGAATTTTACAGGCTCTGACCTTTGCCTTTGATGCTTTGTGATATGTTTCAGTCTTATCTACACAGGTGTAAAGCTTTTCTGAGGTGGGAGTAAGCACTTGCAACATCTAGTGCCTGCATACCTGGTCTGCATTTGCAAGAGTTTGAAAGAGATCTAGGCTGTATGGGAGATAGAGAAAAATTAATAAAAAGATTACATTTTAAGTGTGGGACTTAGGGTGATTCAAATTTCCGGCAGCTGGTATTGTTGGCTGTGGCATCTGGGTAGTGGTTGGCATTCCTTATTGTGAACAGTGTCCAGCCACTTCTTTTTGGAGGGCTACTAAGCTGTGGTTTAACAGATTCTTAAGAAGACAGTGTCTTAAGAATTTGAAATGTGTAAATGCATCTAATATCAGAATCTTCTGCTTAGAACAGGCAACTTTCAGGACTCCTCCATGGCTGTGATCTGCACGTCTCTGCACCTTTTCCCCTTCTTCCCTCTTTACCCTTTGCCACCATGGCATGGCTTCATTAGTGCTAGCATAGATCATTCCTGTCAGCCTCCTGTTCATCACCTCTGTGTGTTTTGCTCCTAGCTGCAGGTAACCTTTGGTAGGTGGCTTCTGTGTGTGGCCTAGGAGTATTTTTAGCTCTAGGCTTTGCTTGTTTCAGACTGTGGCACACTGATCCATTGTTAGAGCGTAGCTTTCATCTCCTCTCTGGGAGGGACCAGTTATGACTGATAGTTGCTTCTTTGCCTTTTCAAACATCACTCCTTTCCTTGTATCTTTTTTCCTTCTGGCAAACACTTCCCTATTTTGGAGCTCAAGCCAGCATAGCTCTGCAAAGCTCTCTCCAAGCTTCTAACAAGGTAAGCAATGGAGAATCAAATGAGGATTTTAAGTGTTCCTTTATGCAGCACCCTGGGGAGGAAATAATGGTAGGCTTACTGTCAATGGCAGATATTTTGGTGTGGGCAATTGTTTTCTTACTGCATTTAAATTCTGTGAAATCCATGTTATTAAATAATACTCTGTGTTTCATAGCAAACCTATTAACAGTACAAATATTAAGATGAATTAACTAAACACAAGTCCTTGTATACTGAATTCTTATGTCAGAGCTAAGCCAGTGAAGTTTTGAGGAGCTCCATCTTCTATGATGGGTTTGAGTTACATTTAAGATGTGCATAAATTAGTTACATTGCTGAGGAAAGTTTCTTCATGAGAAACATTATAATCTTTGTGCTGGTATTTCTCTTGTATAATTGATATGTTAAACTGGTTTCTGGATCTCTTTTATCCACTAGGTCTTTGTGCCCCTGCAGTTCCCTCTGTGATTTCTTTCATGTGTCCTTATATGAACCCATTGACTGAGTGAACTGTCTTGCATCTAAATATAAATATGTCAGTGAGCTTGATAAAACAAACTCTGCACCCTTTCAAAACTAAATTCCATGTTGCTTGTGGACAGAATTCTGTGCAGATGACTTGTCAACAGATTAGACCACTATTGGCAAAGTGCAGATCAAAGATACAATTGACTTTGCAATGGCAAAATGTAAGCTCTGTTGGAGTTACTTGCCTCTGGACTTCAACAAGCAGACTGCTTCCACATAATGATCACATTCCATAAGAAGAAGAGGAAAAGATAAGATGGTTGCAATAGAAATACTTCTAGAAGCTGTGCAGACAGAGGAAGCTAGAACTGCTCTGAACTGTTTTGTTTAAATGACCTGTTGTTTAAAATTGGCTCTTGTAATAAGCATTCTTCAGGTGTACTTTGCTCATGTTCAGATGTTAGCGAGTGGGTAGAGAAATGCCACTCACAAATTACTTCCTGCCTTAAGCATTTAGTCTGCAGTTAATGCTGAGTTAAGGGAATGGTTTATGAAGTTTGGTAGACTCTACAGGGAAAAGTGGGATGGGTTCTCTCAATGGGAAGAGGTCTGATGGTTTCCTTGGGCTTGTTCTGCATTCTTACTATGATAAGCTTCAGAGTAGGGAGAAAAATGCACATTACAAATGCCACATATCCCTTTTCCATCATCAGGACCTATCCTTTTGATAAACCTGTGGAAGCCAGTGATAACACTGGATATCCCTATGGCAAAAGCTTATGGGGGAAGAGAGAACAAAGTGAATCACCAGAACTTGTCACGCTGATGCTCACAATCACTCTGACTTGTTGAGGGCTTCGATCTGAAGTCTGTGTCACCTTTCAATAGGTCCCAAGATCAACTGGTTTAAACACAGTATTTGAAATGGAATTGAACTGCAGCCCAACTTTACATATCAGTCTGCAAGAGGTCCCTTTCCAGGAGTCTGTTTTTAGCATTCCATATCGTTACTTTGATTGCCTTGGGTGGATGGATGCATTAGGATCTACAAAGGATCAAAGGCAAGCAGGAGTGAGTTAGACTTCCAGATATAGAGCAGGTACATTTGATTGCTGGATTTACTTCAGGAGCTTTCATGTGAAGTAACAATGTTTGACTTGATATCTTGGGTGATTTATTTTTTTGCTAAAGTGGGATATCTTCAGTTGGAGGGATAGAATGTAGTTAGGACTCCTCGACTTCACTTTGATAAAGGCGAACAAGCTTGTTTAAATTCTTCTGTGAGCCTGGCCGTAGTTGGTATATTGAGTATGAAGTTGGTAGCTCAGTGGCTGAGTTAACTATATGTTAGCATTGTGTAGAAATAAGCAACACTTAAGCTGCCTCACTGGAACGTTCCTTACCCACTTCATTTTTCATTGCTTAGGCTCTTCAGCTGCCTTGTTGTCATGTATTGTGTTTTTCTTGGCTTCCGTTGCTAAACTCTGTTATCAGAAACGATAAACAAGTTGTTTCCATATAAGCATTTTGTTTTGTAATAGTGACCATCATGTGGGCCACGTCCCATTCAGATTTTATGAATGTCATTGTTATTTAAAAGGTCTTGAAAAGCTGAGGCTGCAGTCCATCTAGCTGTGTAGAATTATCCATTATGTGTACGTTGATGCTTGTAAAAAAAGCTGTATTTTCTGTCAGAACACTGTGAATATGTTTTCCATATTGCCAACAACTACGAGTTTACTGGGTATGGTTTATGTAAACCCACAGAAACATCTCCTGTAGCTTGCCAAAACTCTTCAGTGTCAGGAGGAGCTGTCCAGTGCTTCAATGCTCCTGAGCAGTTGCTGTTGTATAGCAGTGGAGGGAAACAAAAGAAAAAAACAGAAAAAAACCCAACGAAAACTGGTTGTTTCTGGGTCAGAACAGTGAATTCGTTCTCCCACGTTGAGCTGTGGCTGGTATAGGAAAGGGGAAAGATTCACATGGGGCTATGCTTAATGCCAGTATGACTTTTGTTGCATTTTGAAGAATAATGCTTTCATATCTTCAGGATTGTGATTAGTCATTTACGGATAGAAATTACACATATTTGGCAAAAGGTCAAATAATTTTTTTAAGGAAACTCTTTGCATTGCTCCATTAGAGTTTATAGATTTCCCTCTTATTAGTGACTGTAAGATCTGCTTCACCCTTCAACATGAATTTCCACAGTGCAGACCATCAGGAGACATTTTTCTCTATTTTCATTCCCCACTAATTGCAGGAGAGCCATGGATAAAAGTGAGTTGGTACAGAAAGCCAAACTGGCCGAGCAGGCAGAGCGTTATGATGACATGGCTGCTGCTATGAAGGCTGTCACTGAACAGGGACATGAACTGTCCAACGAAGAAAGGAACCTACTCTCCGTGGCCTACAAGAACGTGGTCGGTGCTCGTCGCTCGTCCTGGCGTGTCATTTCCAGCATTGAACAGAAAACAGAGAGAAATGAGAAGAAACAGCAGATGGGAAAAGAATATCGTGAGAAAATTGAGGCTGAATTGCAGGATATCTGCAATGATGTTCTGGTAATAATCCAACAGCAAAAATAACAGTAGTTAGTACTGCAGCATTTTTCAGAGAGGCTTAAGGAATCTTAGTAGTGCTGTAGACACTGCAGCACCTTAACAGGGGAATAATTTTGCATAGCTACATACTTGGATCCAATTCCAGCTCCTAAGTCATCTAGCTTGTTTCTTAGGGAATTTGCTATAAAAGAGCATTATTTTTTTTTTAGCAGAAAAAAGCAAACAAGGCCACGTTCAAGACTCCTGGCTGCTGGCTGGTAGGGGTGGTTTACCATGAAAACAAATTTAGATCTGATGTACTGGCATGAGTCCTGCTAAAAGGCCTGGCATTTAAATTCTTTGGTTAAAGAATGCTGACTTGCTTAGTACTTTTGGAATACAGAAGGCCTGTACTTCTTCTCCCAAACTAGTTTTACTCTTTCTTTCACTCAGACAAGAGGGATTCCTTTTACAGGTGGTGTAAGATGAGTCAGGAGCAGTTGCTATCAGTGCTCTTTCTAAGTCCACTTGTGCTGACTGTGCCCACTGTTGAGCTTTTCAGCTGGACCTGCAGATAGAATCCATTTCTTGTGTAGAATTCAAGTTTGTGGCAGCAAAATGACCAGATGTGCTAATGTCCAGCTGCTGCTTTTCATTAGTTTGACTGGGGTTTGTATCAGCGTATTTGAACGAAAATCATGGTAGTCGTAAGCCCTGATAGTTGTTAGATTCTGCAGGAAGGAATTGTGGGTGGCCTCAACAGAGCAAGCTTTCAGCTTTCTTGAGATTAGGTTACAAGTAGTTTCTCTGGGATGTTTTTTCAGAGTTGGACAACAGTAGGCAAAGTGATTAACACAGAAGTCTACATGTCATGACATAAGTCATTGTTAATGTTTGAACAGTTCATGCTCACCATTGTAATGAAGGCTCTGTTTCAGACATCATAGCTTGGATTTAAAAAAAAAAAGTGCTATTTCCTTTCTCAGGAACTCCTGGATAAATACCTTATTGTCAATGCCACGCAGCCAGAGAGCAAGGTCTTCTATTTGAAAATGAAAGGTGATTACTACAGATACCTCTCAGAGGTGGCATCTGGGGACAATAAGCAAAGTAAGTAGACATGAAATCTCTCATTCTGGGAGCCAAGCAGAATCAAGTATAAAAAATACTTGTGCTCATTACTGCTCTGTAGTATTGATGATGGTTGCAGTGCAAGTCACTTTTAAAGAAAAACTTCACAGAAATTAGTAGAAGCTACTGACAGATGTTCATCAATCCAGTCAAATTCTGCTTGCAGCCCCTGACAACAGTACCTGATTTTCAAGCAGATTCGGCAGTGTAAAATCCTTTTCCTGGAGAATTTTTTTTTTAATTTTCTCATGGTAAATCCTTTGATCTCATGTTTAAGCTATGAGCTTAGCTCAAGTCTTCACTGTTTGCAAACTCTCTGCCTGCAAATATGGGTTATTGGGTTCCTGGGTCCTAAACTAGTTAATACTGAAATGAGAAAAGTAGTACTGGACTGTGTCTGATGTAGCCCATGTCTTGCAAACTTAGTTTGATGCCAATATGAAGCTTATTGTTACTCATTAGCCAGGAAGGGACTGTTGGCTTTCCTCTGAAACTCCAACCTGAAATACAAAGTTCATGACCTAGTTGCAGTAGTTTAGATACCCCTTCTTGCCCATATGGTTTTGTCTGGATTTATTATTGATAATTACAACTCCTTCAGCCGGGCTGGAAGTGAGTGTTTTATACCAGAACACTTTGACTTAGGTAGAGTTTGTGTCCATTCAGATTGGTTGGAATTTATGTTGAATAAATTTCATTTTAAGTCCCTGTTAAACTGCTGAACTTAACTTTAACTGAACACATATTTCTGCTTTCATAATTCTGCCAGTGGAAGGCTTTTACATCTGAAAACATCGAAAGAAACAACTGTGCATATGTAACTATGAATTTCTGGTGGCAGAGTAGTCTAGACTGAGAATACAGTCACTTTCCCTGTGAAGCACAGAGGTGTACTGTGCATTAATATGGTTGTAATTACTTCTTGCAGCAACGGTAGCAAATTCTCAACAAGCTTACCAGGAGGCATTTGAAATTAGCAAGAAAGAGATGCAGCCAACACACCCCATTCGACTCGGTTTGGCTTTAAATTTCTCTGTCTTCTACTATGAGATACTAAATTCTCCTGAAAAAGCCTGCAACCTGGCAAAGACGGTAAGCACACTTCATATCACCAATTTTTATGGAGGCTGAGGAGATAATTGCATGGTTGCAGTAGCACTTTGTAGATGATTGTGCTTTTCCATATCAAATTGCGTAAAAATACTGTCATTAAACTGTTGTCATTGTAGTATATTTTCAGGTAAGTTGTTTTGCTGGACTAGCTTAGCTTTAGGTAAAGCTAATTTGCTCCTGCAGCTGTTCCAGTGACAGGGAAGATAAAATGCCTCTAATTCCTAATTCTCTTAGAAAGTCCACCTAATTCTCTTAGAATGTGTTTGTGTCAAATTTGAAAATGCTTGAATTAATTTAGCATTTCTAAAGTGAAATATTTATTTGAATTTCAACCCTTAGCATATGAAGTGTTGTCTGTGTGTCCATCTTTGTAACCCTCAGTGTCCTTGTGTATCCATGTGCATGTGTGCCCCTGTCTCCAGAGACCGAAATAAGCTCATGTGATGGGTTGTGCTAAACAAATACTTAGTAGGTTTTTTTTCTTGGCCTTCTCCCTTTAACAGGATTATAGCCTTCTAAGTGGAGCTTTTTGTGTCTCTGAAAATTGTCTGGTAGGAATTTGAATAACATGGCATTAGGTGAATCTTTGTGTTCTTAATATGCACTTCAGTAAGACTTTGTAATGAGAAATAATGCTTTGCTGTAAAATGCTGGTGTTCGTGCTTTTTTTAGTTAAAATGCTTACATCTGTTTGAACCCTGAATGAAGAAATAGCATTTATTCCTGGCTCTTAGGCTTGCAGCATTGATTTTCACATGTAATAAATGGATGGGAAGAATGGCTTTGTTACTCTCTAGTGGAACATACCTGATTTCCTCTGCTGTTTTGAAAATAAATTGAAAACCTTCCACCCCACTGTCAAAAAACCTTGTATTACGTTCTCTTGCCAAGTTACTTGTGTAATATATATATATATCAGTGTAACAGTACCTTTGTCTTTCACTGCCAGTTTAGACCAGTGGGACCATCCTTTTTAATTAAAGTGTTGCTTTTAGGTGTTGTTCTTAAACCTGACTTCAAGCTATGTGAATCATTTTTCAGCATGGTACAGAGTGCACGTGCCTCTTCAGTATTCATTATTGTCATGGTAGTAAAGTTGTTCTGGGCTTTAATCTGGACACCCTGTTTTCCCTTGGCTGTCTAGTGGTCTGGTGCTCACTTTGCTTTACATTTCTTGTGGTGGAAAAGACGAATACTGGAAGCTTTTGTCACAGAATTTAAATAGTAATGTGGCAAATTTGTAAGCACTTCAGAGAGCAAAGTGTGAAAGTGCTGTCTTGCATGTTTTCAGGCGTTTGATGAAGCGATAGCAGAGCTGGACACGCTGAATGAAGAGTCTTACAAAGACAGCACTCTGATCATGCAGCTGCTTAGGGACAACCTCACTGTAAGTACCATGGGGCAAACCACTGCACCCTGGGCTGCTGCACTGCCTCAAGTGGGACTCAGTGTCTGAAAGCTGAAGCAGTTCTGTGCCATTACAAGCCTTTTCTGAGGCATTAACTGCATGTGTTAACTGCACTGCTTTTTGTAGCCCGGCCAGCTAGACTTGCTTGTTCAAACCAGAAATCTCTTGTTAACCACTGTAACAAACTCAGATTTTTTTTTTTAAGACAAAGTGGAGTTTGTTCTCAACAGCAGATTTTATGTGTAGTTTGCCAGTTATTCCTGCCTCCTTCCTTGTTACCTCAGTCGTGTTTTAGTTCATTATTCTTTAGCTTTACTGTTAAGTTCACTTCTGTACTGCTCTTAGTTGAGAAAGTTGCACAGCTACTGCTAATTATGTCTTCCCCTTCCTGACAATTGTCATTAACTGTGTGCTTTCAGTACAAACCTGTGTTTGTGTTTTCTTACAGCTATGGACGTCGGAAAACCAGGGAGATGAAGGGGATGCTGGGGAGGGAGAGAACTAATGGCTGCCACGCTTCACTATATGTTCAATGTCACCCTGTATCCTACACATAATCCCTTTGTGCGACAAGCAAAAAGAATAGTACATCGACTTTCACAACCTCAACGTAGCAAAAACTGTCTGTGGGGTAAAACCGGTTGGTTGGTGTTTTGTGTACCTAGAGCGGAGGTCGGTTATTCCAATGGCATTCCGAACTTTCCTATTATGAACATTTACAGTTACGATTACCGTGTTTATATTTTTAACTGAACACTGTGATAATGGGTTTTGTGATTGCAATTGACTTTGCAAAACTCTTATTGGTAGAAAAGTAGACATCAATTATGTAACTCTGGCAAGCTTAATTTGGCACTAAAATAGTCGAAGTACAATTCTGTTGTAAAGTTGTACAGAAAGTTATAGAGATTCTATTGTGACACTGGGGCATGGAAGGAAAACAATCCAATGTATGGCATTCCAGTTAGGGACACTGCTATGAGGTAGTTAAACAGGCACACTCTGTAGACATTTGTAACCGAGTCTGAGGCACTGCTTTCAGTCAAAAGCTCACTTTGTCAGTCCTGCCTTTCTGGGGATGGGGTTTGTTTTGGGGAGGAGGGTAATGGGGGAGTTAGCAGCTTGATTTCCAAACTCTTTACACTGGTAGATAACTGGGATTTGACTTCTAAAAGTGCTTTCATGCTCATACGACATGCATGACTAAGCCCCTTCCCACAGCAATAACTTACCTAGTTACACCTTAGATGTTCTTCAATAGTGAGAATTCTTGGTTCGCTGCCATGGACTTGCAATAGGAAAAGATTCAATTTTTTGAATGGCCTTATTAGTTTGGATGATACCATGAAGTGAGCTGACACTTTTGCGTTACTTTACTCTTAGGTGAATCAAAATCTCCATGGTATTCCCATTTTGAATTTATCCTGAAAACTTCTTAAGTAATCCACTGAGCCATCTTCAAGTTCACTTTATAGGAATTCTTCTCCCATTGGACTCTGTTCATCCTTGACCCTCTCACCTGTTTAAACTCCATTAAAGCAATTTTGGATTCCCACATATGCGTCATCCTTTCTTTGGTTATGGGTGATGTCAGGATGGTGGGTGAGGCCTGAGCCTCACTAAGGACAGGTTTCTTCCTTGGATATTTGAGAATGGCCAGTGCTGTTGCAGCCTTCAGGTCTTGTCTGCCATTCTTTGGTAGTACCAGGATCTGGCTCAAATATTCAGGATTACGCATCTTGTACTGGAATGCAGACCTACACATCTGTGACGCTTGTAACTTGTAATATTTGAGCTCCAAACGTCCTCACCTAATCATGTTCCAAAAGTGTCCCATTAAATAAAACCTAGTAAGAGTTGCGTGAATAATGCAGTGGAAAAGATTAGGAATAGTCACCTATCAGTCCCACGGTATCATCCCCTGCCTTCACATTCCACTTAGGTATAGGATCCATCTGTTTGTCCATCTGTCTGCTGAAGAGAATTTCATGCACTGATTTTAAAACTCCCCTCTACTAGCTGAACAAATTGTGCAGTTAATACTTGGCGCTTGATAAATGCAGTAGTGAATGTGGAACCGAGCCTGTCTGTATATCTGGTAGCTCTTTTCGCTTTGTTTTTACTGACCAGTATTCTGCCTAAAGTTTGCTTCTGTGACGGTTATATTGCCTAGCACACACGTGGTTGTGAGAATAGTATAGCAAAAAGAAATACCTGGTTATTGATGTACTAGATTTGTGTATGTCTTTTAAACAGTTCTAGTTTCACCTTACACAAAATAATCAGGAAAGTGTAAAAGAATTCAAAAGTGGATAATAAAAAAAAATTTTATCAGTTGGTCGTGTCTGTTGTCTTTGCTGTGGCAGTGGCTAAACCTGTGGTAGTAAAATTGCCACTTATATTAAATTCTCAGTTTGTGGATTGTGTGAGTTGATTCATGGTTTCCAAATACTAAGTTACTCATTCCTTTGCCAAGGCGCTTCCCCACACACTCTCCCAGAAAACACTGGTTCTCTTCTTTTTTGTTGAGGACATACTTGCAATATATTGTCATTGCAGGGCTTAAATGCAACTCTAAACAACTATTAAACTTGCCATGAATCATTGCATACTCTATGGTTAAACACACTGTAAAAGGAGAAAAGTCTTGGTTACATTTAGAGGGTTTTCCTCAGGAATCCTTTAAATGCCCACTGTAATGCAGGGCTGGCCTCAGCTCTGCACATCCAGCTCTGCTGTCTCAGCCCATGGTGTGCAGAAGCAACACTGGGAGAGGAAAATAAGTGGAGGAGTATTCCTACACATAAGAGCGCTTGAAGGGATGGATGGCTGTAGCCAGGCAGTCTAAAAGCACCGAAGAGGTTGGTCCTTCCTGCTCCCAGAACCTCCTGCTCCTGCAGTGGGACAACACAGAAACGTGTACAGTGGAAAATGTCACTTGGCTGCTTTTGACTGACCACTGCAGAGGCATGAAGCCAAAACCTAGGCAGCTGCTGATGGAGCACCGCTCAGCCCTGTGCTGTGGCTTTAAATGGTGCTCCCTCTGTATCTAGTGCTTGTCATTTTCTTCAGCCTTTATGGACATACCTTCTCTTAAATTATAGTGTACACTAACTGACATTGTCAGCTCTGAGAAGAAAAACTTACGTTCTGCTCCTGTTCGTAGACCACTTCTCCTTTCGCATAACATCTCCCATCCTTACTGTCTCTAGGGGAAATCATGAGCTAAGGAGGCTGGTCTGCAGCAGTGATGAGTTGAGGGAATATCTCAATTTTTCAATTAATTCTGTTTTTTTGGGGGGGAAAGGGCGCTCTGGCTGGCCCAGCCACAGTAAGAGTTAAGGTACACTCTACATGGTTAAGTCATCTAATTGGTGCTGCTTCTCATTCCTGGCACTAATGCTTGTCTGACCTTTGGGTGAGGCAGCCTAGTGTGGGAAACCACCAGAAGGCTTTTGAGCAGGTAAAGGTTCCCGATTGCCCTCCAGGTGACCCTTGGAAGGGGATGGGATGGGGTGGGACTGGGTGCTGAGCAAGCTGCTGGTGGAATTGCACTGCCCGTGGCTAGAGGTTCCTTTATGCTTTCATGCAGCGTTCCAGCAGCACAATTACGTCCAGCTCAGCTGGGGTGCAATCTCTGTGGATGGAAGTGACTTTACAGCAGTCGTGTGCCACACAGACAAAAGGTGATCTCAGAGGCCAGCATCCCCATCCCGTGGCTCTCTGTTGGGTGCTGAGAGAGCTCGCTTTGGAGTCGGGAATGCGTGAGCGCCCAGTGTTGAAGGGTTGGTACCGAGCTGTGTAAGGCTCCTGCCCCTATCCCTTAACTTCAGGGAATTACATCCCAGAACGTGCACGTGATTTCTTAAAACCACGTGGGTGCGACACCCCCGCTGTTAAGCGCTGTCACCCTCCCGGGGCGCCGCGCAGCGCAACCCCCGAGCCCGTCGGTTTGGGGAGGCACAGAAACGCTGGAGCTGCGATTTGCAAAAATGGGGGGGGGGGGGGCAACCGATGAACCCCCGAACCCCGCTCAGCTCCGTGGGGCTGGCGGCACGCAGGGCGGGGGGCGCCGATGCCCGCAGGGATGCCCGCACCGCACCGCGCAGCATCGCATCGCACCGCACCGCACCGCACCGCACCGCACCTGGCGGGGCGGAGACGGGCGGGGCAGGGCGGCACCGGGCGGGGGGGGGTCGGGAGGGGCAGGGCAGCACCTGGGGGGGGCGGAGGGTCCCGTCCCGCCCCCGGCCCCGCCATGGGAAGAGGCGGGCGGACCCCGCGGCAGCGGCAGCTGCTGGAGCGGTCCCACAGCTGAGCTTTCGCTGTGAGTGCGGGGCTGGGACTTGCTGCTCGGCTCCGGCCGGGGCGGGGGTGACCGGGGGTCCCGCCGGTGCGGTGGGCTCGGCCCGGCTCGGGTAGGGTGAGCAGTGCGCTCCTCCGCCCCGTTCCCGGCGGTGTGAGCTTCCCCTCGGACCCGCCGCTCGCCTCCTCGCCGTCCGAGCTCCCTTCCTTCCTTCCTTCCTTACTTCCTTCCTTCCCTCCCTCCCGGCCCCGCCGGCTGCGGAGGGCCCGGGGCTGGCTCCGTTTCCCTGTGCCGGTTTGGGGGGCGCTGGGCTGTGCGAGGAGCGGGGCTGTGCCACCGAGCCTGGGCGCCGCTGCCCGTGGGGTGGGCAGCCTTTGCTCGGTGCACCTCTCGGGTATGTGTGTGTTTATTTTGTGTATCTATAGGTGTCCAAACAAGTGTCTTAGGTCCGTTGAGCTTTCAGGTAAGCGCCTCCAAGATGGGCTTAGAGGCTTTTAGGACAGGAGCTGCGGTGCAGTGTTCCCAGGCAGCACCTTGGGGGCCTCAAGCAGCGACTCTCATCTCCACGCACAACTTTATACCCAACTGAGACCAGGCAGAGTCTGAGCATCGGTTTTTCTCCTCCAGGGACTTTAGCTGAGAAACTGGGAAGGACTGGCTAAAACACAGTGTTTGTCTTGGCGATATGGAGTCAATTGCAGGGAGTTGTGTTGGCTGCAGGTCTGCTCCCTGCCCATGGAAGCAATCCCACGTTCCTTGGGTCTGCTCTGGCTGGAGAGAGTCCTTAAGGAGTTAAAACAGAAGTCTCTGGTGGAGAAGAGCTGTTTACTTTCTGAGGGATTAAACTCTGTTTTATTTCTCTTTGAGGTTTGAGTGTTGAGAGGAGCAGGTCTGTGTGTGTGATGGGTCCCTCTGGCCACTCCTGGGGGGTGTGATGTGCGTATCACCCCAGCCTGGCTTTTGCACCAGCATTGGAATGTACTGAAAAATTGGGGATTCCTTTAGCATTCCTGTTTCTACTGCTGCCAGTGGGAAGGGTGTGGCTTGCACTTGGCCTGTGGTTGCTGCAGGTGATGTGAAACCCGCACCCTGCAGCCGCGGGTCTGTCTCCCCCTGCAGCTGAGGTCCGTGGGTGACCATGAACGCCAGCGGCCCTGGCTATCCTTTAGCCTCTCTCTACGTGGGAGACCTGCACCCAGATGTGACTGAAGCCATGCTCTACGAGAAGTTCTCACCTGCTGGGCCCATCATGTCCATCCGAGTCTGCCGGGACGTTGCCACGCGCCGGTCACTGGGCTATGCCTACATAAACTTCCAGCAGCCTATGGATGGTACACTTCCCTACCACAATGGGGGCTTGGGCTGTGCAAGATATAGAGAGTGGGGAGTGGAAGAGGAAGGACCAGTTGTCTGGATGGAAGTGTTAGCTGTTGGGACGTGGGCAATATTCCACTTGTTTGAGTTTTGGTTGCAACTGATGGGATGAGTGGGACCCATTCCACTTTCATCTCTGCTTTGGGACAGGGAAAGGATGTGGTAGTTGGGCTTTGGGTTTATGGGAGAGGAAGAGGACTCGCAAGAGTTACCCACCTCCACAAGCTGGGAGAGATGCCCTTCCCCGGGGCAGCCAGCTGCCTGCTGGCTCACAGTGTTAGGCCCTTTCCAGACAGACATTGCTGTAACCAAAAGGTGTTTCACACTGAAGTGACGCCGTAGCAATGGGAAGGTGTTTGGTTGCCCTGAAGACCACAGTCCTTACTGGGTAAATTAGTTGGGCATCTGCCAAAAGAGAGCTTGCAGTGACATGGATGATCCTACAGGAGTCAGGCATGCTTTGGAGAGGAAAAAACCAATCGGGAAGGAGTGGTGTGGCTGGAGGGGTGGTTGCCCTGGGAGGCAGAGCTGACCCTCTCATTTAGGTTAACAAGCCCCTGTCCACCAGTGTCCCTGATTCCTGTGCCTGTCTCAGCTGCTGCAGGGTGTGAAGGGAGTCTGTCTCTGTTACCTTCCTCTTCCCCCCTGTTCTTTGCCAGCTGAGCGAGCCCTGGACACCATGAACTTCGAGGTGATCAAAGGCCGACCTGTCCGCATCATGTGGTCGCAGCGGGACCCTGGGCTCAGGAAGTCGGGGATTGGAAACGTCTTCATCAAGAACCTGGATGACTCCATTGACAACAAAGCCCTGTATGACACATTCTCTACCTTTGGAAACATCCTGTCATGCAAGGTATGCATGCCCAGGGGTCCAGCAGGAGAAGGCTTGCTGCAGAGCAAGCTCTCAGCAGCATGCTCCAGCCAGCTGGAATTAATTTTCTCAATTCACTTCCCACATCTCCTCTAAATTCCCAATTTGAAGCCAACAGGCCTTGTTATACTTTCACTCAGAATGGGGACCTTTTCCCCCCAACCCACCTTCTTCCCAGGCCCTGCACAGAGATGTCGTGTGTCATCCTGTCCAAGTGCATCAATGGTATAGGGGTCTCAGGGGGCCATAAGCCCATGGGTATCATATAAAGCACTATAGGTCTTGTCCTGGGAGTGCCCACCTCTCTGACCTGCTGCAAACACCCTGACACAGCTGAGCCACAGGGGGAGCATGATGTCAGGGGAAAAAGCCCCTGGAAAATGAGAATGGGATGTCCTGTGATTTGCTCGTGTACAAACAGGGAGAGAAAGTATGTCTGCCTCTTGGGGTTTTTTGTGGGGTTCCTCCCTCCCTGCCCCATTCCCAACTTGCTCTGTGTTTGTAGGTTGTCTGTGATGAGAATGGATCCCGTGGCTATGGCTTTGTCCACTTTGAGACTCACGAGGCAGCAACTCGGGCCATCGAGACCATGAATGGGATGTTGCTCAATGACCGGAAGGTGTAAGTGCCGGAGAGAAGAGTCTCTCCTGGGCTTTGCACTTGGCTTTGCTTCTTTCTTGTCTTGGTGCACCCTTGGGAGCAAGCGCCTGCCCTGCTTGGGCTGCCTTCTCCTGCTGCTCTGAGTTCTGCCCTTTCCCCATCCCTGCTGGGCACAGCAGCTCCGCTGCACTCAGGGAGTGAGTCGATGCTGGTGGAAGTGTGATAGTGATTTGGAATTTTTCCCGACGGTGGGGAAGGAGTCCAACCCCAGGCTGGGTTTTATTGCTGAGGCAGTGTAACAAGTGCCCACAGAGCAGGACTGGTCCTTGATCTCAGTTGTCAGCATCAGATAATCTGGGCAGGAAGAGGTCTTGTTGTTGTTCAGCTCTCCGTTTGCATTGCATGACCTCATTCTTTACTTCCCACACAGGCAAGCGGATGCCCAGAGGGCTTGGGAATAACTTGGAGGAAAAGAGCTGGCACTTGATGGCATCTTTTGGGGTGGTGGCATCCTTTGAGGTCTTTTGATGTCTCCTGGGATGGCATCCCCACTTTTGGTAGTGCTAAGGGGCAGTCGAGTCAGGGAATAGCAGAGTGAGACGTGCTGAAGTTGCTGGATGAGAAATACGTGGTGGGGTTGTGGGTGAGCAAAGCATGGCCTGAGGTCATGGGATCTGTCTTGGCCTGTATTGAGACAGATGTGCCTGGGAGCAGGGGCCGTGGAGGTTTTCAGGTCCTTTCCTTCCCTCCTGCAGGTTTGTTGGCCACTTCAAATCCCGCAAAGAGCGTGAGGCAGAGATTGGGGCAAAGGCAGTGGAGTTCACCAATGTCTACATTAAAAACTTCGGGGATGACATGGATGATGACAGACTGCGGGACATATTCTCCAAGTTTGGTGAGTACAGTTGTTGAAGCAAAGTATCCTCATCTGATAAACTGGAGCTGGGACAACTGGAAAGGAAGCTGGGGAGGGTGCTTGGTTGAAATAGCAAGCCCCTTCTCTCAGAGGGATCTGACTTGTTTAAACATTCCCCCATCAAAGGATCAGAGTTGCTTCAATTGTCAGGATGTTAATGTGCTTTCCTGCTGTGATGGAGGATAACTTGTACCAGGTGCTCTCTTGAAAAACATAGCTTTTTTTTTTTATCTTTCTTGGGTAACAAAGATCAATTTTTATTTTTGGATTGTTAGGTTTTTTTGAATTGTCTTGAAACCAGTGTGCTGTCTGGTTATAGCCTGGGAGTGAGAGGTTGAGTCTGAATTTGAAAGTCCTTTTAGTTTAGTTCATTACTGGAGGATGCCTCTTGTGATGGGGTTTATTGTTGTGTCAACCCATGGACCATACTGTCCACATTTGATCAGTGTCATCCCAGGTAATTTGTGGATTTCCTTCATATGAACCCAATATATCTGCTCATGTATAAAAAGTTCAATGCACTGACTCAAAGAGACTGAAAAGCTGAGGGCAATGAGAGCAGCACCCAGAATGGGAGGGAGGGATTGCCCTCACCCAACACACACAGCCTCCTGTGCCTGCCTCCTGGTTATCCTGTCCTGCTGAGCTTTTCCACGGTGCCATGGCCATCTAATCTCCTTACTGGGCTGGCATCTCATGGTGGCTCCTGAGCACAATGCCATGTGCCAGCAGCACCCCCTTGGTGGGCACCCTTCAGACCAGACTTTCCTTCCCTGTTACAGGAAAGACACTGAGTGTCAAGGTCATGATGGACAACACTGGCCGCTCAAAGGGCTTTGGATTTGTCAACTTTGAGACACATGAAGAAGCCCAGAAGGCAAGAGGCTCCTCCCTGTCCATCTTGTTGCCTGCTGATGTTCCCACCTCTCCTCAGGGGGAGCCTCAATGGCTTTGTGCTTGCCGGGATGTTGGCACTGGGTGCTGGATATGCAGGACCTGGCAAGGGGGAGCAGGTCCCTGCTCGTGGTGGGTCTGCACGGGGCTGGTGGGTGAAGAGTAGAGATGTGGCCACTTGTTACCTGCTGAGCCCAAAGCCCTTCCATCCACTGGCAGGCGGTGGCTGACATGAACGGGAAGGAGATCAACGGGCGGATGGTGTACGTGGGCAGAGCCCAGAAACGGCTGGAGCGCCAGAGCAAGCTCAAGAGGAAGTTTGAGCAGATAAAGCAGGAGCGAGTGAGCAGGTACAAGGTAAGGGGTGAACAGGATGCTCCATCCTGCAGGTCTGCACCAGCGACATGCCCTGGGCACCCAGGGACATCCTCAACTTGGGGAGAGGACGGGGCTCTCCAGAATAGATGAGTATGCTGGGTCTCTCCTGCAATTAAAGACCTGTCCAGGGGTCCAATCAGGTCCTGAGAAGCAATATTGGGAAAGAGGAGAGAGATCTAAACCCAGGCTGATGTCAGCAGGTGAAAAAATGGGTCTGCTTATTTGGAGAAAAGAAAATGTTAGTCTGGGAATGAGGTGGCTTCCCGAGGTCCTGGAGCAGCTTCACTGTGATGGTCTGGGTGCCCGCCTTGCTTGGGATGTCTGTACTATGAGAGGAGCACATGTACAGTCCTGGCCCCTCTCAGTGTCTCTGGTCCTGCAGGGATGTCTCTGTGGGATGTCCCATCCTCCAGCTGAGCTGCTGGTGAAACACACAGTCAGCCTGACAAGCTGCTGTAGACTTAGGGATCCCAAACTGCTTTTTTCACCTGTTTGCAGGGGGTCAATCTGTATGTGAAGAACTTGGATGATGGGATAGATGACGAGAAGCTGAGGAAGGAGTTCTCCCCCTATGGCACCATCACCAGTGCCAAGGTGAGGGACTGGGGCTGCTACTATGGCTCCTGGGGTCAGTCAGCTGGTGTACTCAGCCCTTGGAAATGGATGGGGGTTATCATTCTATTAAATTACATTTCCCTGCTGATGGCTTGTATCTCAAGCAGGCTGGTGTTTGGCCTTTTGGAAAACCATGAAAGTGTCAATCTTTTCATCAGGACTGGTGTCAGGCTTCTCTTGAAGGCTACACAGTCGGGTGCAGAGGGGTGGTTTGGCTACCTGTAACCTGCCAGGGAGAGACGTTGCCTGGCCCTTGGCAGGGCATCCTGCTGATCCCCATCCCTTGTTGGCTCCTGCAGCATTAAGCTCTGGGGCATTTCTGGCCCAGGGTTTGGGACACAGACCCTGCACCTTGGACAATCACAAGTTTCAGATCTTGGGCTTCCATTGTCCCTTCCCAAACCTACTGGTTTTGCCTGAGCAAATCTTCCCCTTCCCCAGAGAAACATCTCTGTTAGAGAGGTGCAGCCCCATCCACCCACCCTGGATGAGGGATCTGCAGTGGGGTGGGTGCCTGTTGGAGGCTCTCAGCCCTCACTGCGCTGTGTTTTGTGGTTACTGCAGTGATCTGTGGACTTAGCTGTCTTGTTTTAATCCAATTTTAGGTGATGACAGAAGGTGGCCACAGCAAAGGGTTTGGATTTGTGTGTTTTTCCTCCCCAGAAGAGGCTACCAAGGCCGTGACTGAAATGAATGGGCGGATTGTCAGCACTAAGCCACTCTATGTTGCTCTCGCTCAAAGGAAAGAGGAGCGGAAAGCAATCCTCACCAACCAGTACATGCAGAGATTAGCCACCATGAGGACCCTGCCTGGCCCTCTCCTGGGCTCATTCCAGAGCCCTGCGGGGTACTTCTTGCCCCCCATGCCCCAGGTGAGTCCTCCTCCCCAGTGGCAGCACTGCACAGGGACACAAATTTGTCCTGGAGAGGGGAGGCAGTCAGGCTGAGAAGCAGAGCTTGGGTTGTGCACAAGGTGGTGTGGGACCAGTGAGATCAGTGCTGGGCTTCCATGTGTCAGGGTGGGATATGGGTGTTCCAGGCAATGGGCTGAGAATTTCATAACTACTGCTGCTCCTCAGAGAAGGGAACCAAGGGGAAGTTTGGTGGGAGGGTGTGAGCGTGGAGAGCAAGCCTGATGATGCAACTGGGGAGAGACAAGGGTTACAGAGGTGCAAAAGTTCTTGGGGAGGAGAAAAGTGGAGCTGCTGGAGAACATGCTGGAGGTTGGTCTATAAAGTGTAGTGGAATGCTGCAGAGCACACTTTTGGCTTGTCTGTCTGTGTGCAGCAGCCACCAAGAGGCTCTGGGTTAGTTCTGGCTCGGGTCCCAAATCACCTTGGATAATGTGTTCTCTTTTCCCAGCCACACACCAGAGCTGCCTTCTATGGCCCCAGCCCTGTTGTCCCAGTCCGCCCTTCCACTCGCTGGAGTGTGCAGCCCTCCCGGCCTCCCTGTGAGTCAGCCTCTGTCTCCCTGGGCTTAGTCAGGGACTGAAGGTCTCTAAAAGCAGCAAAAAGCACATAGTAGCCATGAGGAGTTGTCTTGGAGAAGTGCACAGGGGTTATGGTGATGGTCACTGGGTGATGAGATGTCAGTAGTGACACCAGAGGTGAGGTGTTCCTGAGCTTTCCCCAGGCACAGTCACTTCCCCCCCATGTCTCCTTCTATGCCTGTTCTACCAGGAAGCTTTATTAGGTGTATTTATAAAGCTTTATGGTATATATATATGTTGAATCTCTACAGCAGCATATCCTGAGGCTTATCCTGCCATGCCACCCCGGCGCCTGCTGTCCAACATTAGCACCACGAGACAGGCCTCCACCCAGGTGCCCCGTGTGCCCCCCCAGGCCCAGAGAGTGGGTGAGTGGGGGAAGGACACAGCTGGGACATGGCAGTGCTCGCTGTGAGCTCAGTATCCTGTGAGGATGGATTGGTTTGTGGGATTCCTCATGGAGGGGTCTGATGGTGTCACTGGGTGTGATGGGACCACAGCAGTGTTTGTAGTGAATAATAATGTAACTTTTGGGGAAGGTTATTGCCTTTCAGGTCAAAGGACAGGTCTCTGATATGCACGTTGGTCTTGTTGGCTGCTGTTCCTTGAATATGTTCATTAAAGCAGACATTGATGCAGCCATGGCACCTGGGCTTGGTGCTTGGACTGAGGTGGAGGGTGGGAAAGGACCTCTGGGGCAGAGATAGGGGATCTTATATGCTCTGGATGACTTACTGCCAAGGCCAAGCCTCCTGTAAAACACGCTCATGTTGGAGGTGTTTGAAGCTGAGAGTCAGACCTTGCTGGCATCCCTGCTGCCTGGCTGTGCTGGGGCTGTCCCTGTGTCCCAGGGTGTCCTCTCCACGCAGGGCCATCTGTTGGGGCAGTATGTGCCTGCAGCCTTCCCAGTTTCATGAAATTTTGCCCAGGGTCATCTTAGGTGCCTTATTGCTGAAGTGAGCAGGGGGGCCAGGACAACTCTTTGTGGCTCATCCTCCTATTGTCATTGTCCTCTTGTTTCTCTGCCCTTGTGCCCCTGCAGGAGGGGGAGCCAGGGGGAGCTGGGGGACAGGGGTCTTGCAGCCCACCCTTCTCAGTGCTCTTTCCATCTTCTGGCTGCTGATGCAGATGGGTGTTTCTGCAGGAGAGGCACCAAGACAGGTGCCTTTCTAACTCTCCTGCCCTCTGTACATCATCAGACTAGCCCAGCCCCACGGGCAGGATGGAAGTGCCCTGCCTGTCCTGGAGAAGCTGCCTTTGGTCTGGGGTCTGCTTTGAGCCCGTAGGAGATTTTTCAGGCCCTTTGGATGAGCGTGTTGCCCTTGTAGCTTCAGCCTCCATGGCACAGACATGCATTTAAGGGCTCTGCCTTGCAAATGTTCTTGTCCCCCTTGCAGCCAACATTGGGACACAGACTGTGAGTACTCGGGGCCACTCCTCATCCTCCCTGCCACGGGGTGCCCTGCACTACAAGTACTCCTCGGCCGTCAGGAACATGCAGCCCATGGGGCACCTGCCACCTGCGGTGTCCCTGCAGGTGAGAGCTCCCACAGCGTGTCAGTCTGGGTCCTGCTCTGGGATAACACAGCTGCTGGTCCCAGGCAGCCCCAGGGCTCTGTGAATGGTGCTGTGAGAACCTTTCGTGGGGGCTGCTGGAGGGACTGGGGCTGTTGGTCCTGTAGCCACACAGCTGTAATGCCTGGCTCCAGCTTTCCTGGAGGCTGGTGTTTGGATACAATCAGACATATGGAGTCTCCATCAGCATCTTGGAAGGGTGAAATGTCCTATGGCGTTCAGGATCCAGCAAGTTCCCTGAAAGCAGGTAATAATTTCACACCATTCCAGCCTTTGATTGCTGCTCTTCCCTGTGTTTTCTACAGGTGGCAGAACCTGCTGTGCACGTTGAGGGGCAGGAGCCACTCACAGCATCCATGCTTGCAGCAGCCCCTCCTCAGGAGCAGAAGCAAATGATCGGTGGGTGTCACAGCTGCCCTGCTGTGGGGCTGTGAGAGCATGTGTGCTTGTGGGAAAACTTAACTGCTGGGAGAAGCTGTAGGGCCTGGTGGGATTGCTCTGATATGATGGTGCTTTAAAAATATAACAATAAATTCAGTCTGTGGTGGAACTGGGTGGGAGCAACAAAACTGCTCCCTGTTTGTGTGAGCTGCCTGGCAGTGAAACAGCATCTGGAAAACTTGGCAGAGAGGCAGAGCTCCCTCCATCCTGCCTGTGCTGCCAGGCCGTGCCACGGTGTTTGGGGTTCCTCTGACCTCTAAGCCATCCTGCATCATTCCTCTTGGGCACTGATGAACAGCTTGGTGCCCACTGGGGTTAAAGTCAACTCTGCCATGTAGTTCTTGGGCTTCAGGTGTCCCACAGTGGAGTAGGCAATGCTCTGGCATGGGAGAGCATTCCTTGTCCTGCTGCAGGGAGGTGACCACCTGCATCTGCCCACGGACTTGGCCCAGCCAAACCACAGCAAGTCACAGACTGGCTCTTTCCTCCCGAGGAGGAAACTGCCTTTGCAGAAGTTGGCACTTCCACCTGTACATAGGTGTGGGCAGCATTGCTGTTCCACTGCCCTGCTCCCACTCCAGGTGCCTGCTGCCACCCTCACCCAGCAGCTTCCCATTGCTGTGACCCACTGGGTTAGGTTTCCTTGTGAGCAGTGATTTTTTTCCACCACCATCACCACCCTTGTATCCCTTCTGAATTGGGAAGGCAGGAGGGCTTGCACTGGGTTTGAAAACTCTGGAGGGCTTTCACAGTGCTGATGTCCTTCACGGTGTTTGGAGCAGGTGAGCGCCTCTACCCTCTGATCCAAGCGATGCATCCCTCACTGGCTGGAAAGATCACTGGGATGCTCCTGGAGATAGACAACTCTGAGCTGCTGCTGCTTCTGGAATCCCCCGACTCCTTGCACTCCAAGGTAGGAGGCACTCGGTGCCCAAACAAATCCCTTTCCAAGGGCTAACTACCTGCTGCTGCAAGGAAAGGGGATCACAGCCCAGGACATTGATCCTCTTGGGAAGAACATGTAGCTGCTGTTTTTATTTTCATGAAAAAGAGGAGCCTCAGGTTGACATCACTACACCCAGTACCCAAATGCCTGCCTGCCCTCAGCAAAAGGAGACACATGGAACAGCTCCCTGAAAGCACAGGCCAAACTCTGAGGCTCATTTGGAGGTGGCTGGGAAGGGAGGTGGGAAAAGCAGGGTGGGTGTCACTCCCTGGAAGGAGACAGGGAGATGCTCTTTCCTGAGAATATAAAGCAGATAAATGCTGTCTCTCTGCAGCACTCATTCAGTTTTCTCCTTAATCCCATTGAATATTTAGCTTTGGTTCCAGTCAAAACAGTTACAGTGAATTGATTGCATCTTCTTGTTGCTCCTTGGAGACAGGATTACCCTTTCACTGATGTTTTGGAGGAGTCTGGGCTCTGCTGGGTGGTGTTGGGCAGCTTTACCTGCAGAGAACTCTGACTTCTCTCTGGCATGTTCTGACTTGATAGAAAAGGAGAGATGCCCCAGAATCTCCCTTGAGAAGAGACAGAAAAGGTCTGTGGGCTGATCAATCTCCTGCAGAAGCAGCAGACTTGGATTTTATAATTATTATTTACGTCTTTTATCTCTTGGAAGTGGGTCTGTGCAGAGATTAAGACAGGACCTGGAGTATTGAATTCCTGGTGCAGTGAACTGTTCCACTGGAGCAACTCAACTTTCTCTTCCTTGTGTTCTCTGTTGTAAGATCGAGGAAGCAGTCACTGTTCTCCAGGCACACCGGGCTACTGATACCACCTGCAAGGGCAGTGCCATGACATTCCTGCAGTGACTGGGTAGGTGCTGGGAGCTGTGCACGGTGTGCTCAGGGTCTCTGGTTTCTGACTGAAACTGGGGATTGGGTTTTTCATCCAGATCGAGTAAGGTTTGATGAGCAGCTTAAGTATCTCTGGCTGTAATAGTCCCTTTCTTAAATTTCATCCTCTGTTTTCTAGTTAGTTGTACTGCAGGGACCTGGTTCTCTGTGGTTTTTTTCCTGTGTTGATGAAGGCAATGACTGTGCAACTGGAAAGGAAGATAGAAAAGGATCTTGCTTTTCTGAGGGTCTAGTGGGGACCAACACAATCTTTCCTGGAAGTTTGTTTATTGGGTTTGTTTTTCCTCAGAATCTTGGCAGTAGATGGCCTGTAAAATATCCCTTGGGAGTTTTATCAGGTGAGCTGGCCCCACTGCTGCAGCTGGGACAGACACACTAGCAAGCAACAGTGACTCTCATGTACCCCTTTGAAGATAATGTTTTCTTGACTTGTGATATAAAAGAAATTGTGTGTAATGCAAGTTCAGGTGAATTTTGTCTTGTCTGCTTGAAATTTTTCCTTTAGCATCTGAAAATTGCATATGAGGGTTCTCTGTTTCTTGTAGGCTCCCAGACTGAGAGCAAGCCCTGAGAATGTTGCCTTTGAAGAACAGGAGCAGCAACCCCACTGTGCTATTGGAATTATGACTGTACAGAGACCCTGGCTTGTCTTCAATGCCCCATCCTATTGTTTGTGTGTGTTGTAACCCTTGTAGAATTGCTTCCTCCTGCACCTGTAAAAATCCCCACATTAAATCTCTTCTCACCACTGAAAGCACCTTGTGAAATGTAGTGTGGAATCCAGCCTGGGTCAGTTGCCCAGGAAATCAGCGCTGATGAGTCAGCGTTTTAGTGAATTTATTGGGTTCTGTAGTTTTATTTGTTCATGTAGCTGGCACTAATAAAGTACTGATGCTTCCACCCTCAAAGCATGGGTTTAGCTTCCTTGACAGAAAGACAGCCAGTGCTTTGTTCCAGGCAGGTGGAGGGATGGACTTAGGCTGCAGTAATTAGTGTTTGAAGTTTGTGATGCTGGTGGGCTGGCAGGTCTGGGAGCTGACAGAAGGGCATGTACAGGGTTACATTAACAAATAGCTCCTCTGATCCTTTTCATTTTGTAGGAGGAGGGATTTTAGCAAATTTCATATGATCTACCTGGATTTTATCCTTTCTAGATAGCTGTTAACTTCCTTTTAAAAGGCATCATCTTCCTGTGGATCTCCTATTGTAACGGACCTTGTACTCCTGCAGTACTGGCCCTGAGCATCTTCTGCTGGTCACACGGTGTGTGTGTCTGTGGTGGACAAGACCCAGCTTTTGAGGTGTTGTGGAGTAGCTGTGAACAAAAGCTGCTTCTCCAGTATGTGTTCCTGACTAGTGGTTTCAAGAAGTCACTGAAGGGCCTGAACTGCATTGTGTCCCACTGGGATGCTCCCTACTCCCAGTAGCTGGGACCTGTTATTGCTGTGTTCTGCTCTCTGTGTTGCTGTCATCATCCTGGCCTTAATCCTCTGCTCTTCCTCGTTAGGAAAGGAGTTTCAGTCCCTAGAAGCTCCTTGGTACTTGAGGCTCGCGATGTACTGTCCTCATTTGACTGTTTCCTTGAGCTGGAAGGAGCAGAACACCTCTGCCAGCACCACCCACCTTCTTTCTGTGCAACTTGTGTACTGGTGTCTCAATCTTCCTTCTGTGCTGTATCATACTCTCACTTCAGCTGCTTGCTGAGTCACCCCTCCTACCTCTTGTTTTCCTTCCAGATTTTTAATAGAACCACTTACACATTTGCTCCTGCCATGGTGTCTGCTCTGCTGGGACTCTTCCCTGGGGCTTTTCATCATTCCTTTTTCTCATTTTGCCAATTTGCTAATCCTCTGACCTCCTTAAATATTTATTTTCCTCCTAGTGGATGCCTCAGCCTGAACTGTTTAAATGACTCCTCCTCTGTGAGATGCTTATAAACTACTTTAATTAGCTTGATATACAGGACCTTTCTTTAAGTTATTTCTCTCAAAGTGTAACTGGCTGGAAGCTCTTCTGCTTTGCCTCTAGAGGAAAAATGTTTATTTGCATGAGTGTAATGCATGTGAGAAGGTGGAATAGGACTGTGAACTTCATTCTGCTGTTGGTTAGCTTGGCTGCAGCCTTTTTTTGGGTGTAATAGGGCTGTTCAGGTGTGTATGTGCCACCACCCATAATGCCAGATGGCTGGGCAGGGTGAGTCCTCTGTAAAGCCAGAGGGAATGTAGAGTGGGGACCAGGAACTTGGGAATGTTGGAATAGCCTAAAAAAGGACCAGGGTCTTGAAAATGTCTATCAGAAAAAGGCAAAGTTGTTGCTTGGATCCCTGATGACACTGGAAAGCTTCCAGAACAGCTTCCTGGCTGAACTCTGGGGGAAGTCTGAGGCTTTGGGGAGTTAAGGCAGGAGCAACAATGCAAATATGAGTCTGAAGTCTCCAGTCTGGAATACCTGCTGTGAAAGAGGCAGATGGTGTTTCCCTGTGACAAACCCTCTCCAGCTGCTCCTGTGGACAGCACTACCTTTGCTCACCCAGGAAGTGTCCAGCACTGTCTGTGACTGGAACAGAAGGAGAATCAGGAGCAGAAGTGACCCTGAGCTTGCAGTAGTGTCCTTTTGCTGTGCTTGACTTTTGCTTACCTGGTGGTATAGCTGGGGAAAGCCTTGGAGATGAGGCACAAACAGCACTGATGTTGCTGTGCGGGGCAATGAGATAGTGAATGCTGCTGTTCAGGGAGTGCTGCAATGAGCTCCAGATGGACAGTGCAGGTATCTGCCACTCAGGTAACAGCTGGGCTGTTAGAAGGATAGCTCTTAACTAGGTGAAGCCAGTCCTACTCCCAGATTCTGTGACCTCCCTCTGCTCATCTGTGTACTGCTGTGTGCTTCCCCACCCTGAAATCCATCATAGCTTGGGCAAATGCTGGCTGTGGGATCAATGGAGCTGCCATACTTAAGAATGGGAGTGGAGCAACTGGAGCAATCTGTGCCCCTCAGAGAGGAGCTGTTTCAAGCCCTGGCCCATTACAGCTGATGGAGTACAGCCCTGGGACCTACAAAAAGCTATTTAATGTCAGGCTAAGGTAAGATGTCTTTGTCTTTAATGGCATTAGAGGGCTTGTCCGCTCTCTAAATTCAGTTCAGTACCTGCCTGAAAGACTGCTGGGAGAAGCAAGGTGGGAAACTAAGATATTTGAACCCTAACTTAATGGCTAACTTCTGTCTCCTGGCCTTTATTGTGAGTTGGATCAGGTCTAGCATTGTCCATCATCTGGACTTACTCATTGAAGCAGTGTGCAAGGATGAACAATGGTTGGAAACCCTGAGGCAGTGCTGTGCTCCCATTTGCATGCCTTTCCCAGCCCCAGTGTCCATGGAGCTGTAGGCCTTCCTGTTCTCTGAACCCTGACTTTAATGGCCACTACGAGCTGAGGTTGCTGTCTGAAAGAGCAAAGCACTGTACAGTGCTTGAAGTCTTCTGACAAAAAGGGGGAACAGTATGAAGTGGTTAAACAAGTGTTTCAGTTCCCCCATACCATCTATCCCATAAAAAACCCACAGCTCTAAACTGAAAATAAACATGGCTTTAATGGTTCAGAGTAACTCCATCTCTTCACCTACCATTTTAAATCAGTGCCATCAATACCAGAGCAGAGGATAAAAAAGCATTAACATGCATTGAAGTAGTAAGCCAGACCTCAGCTGGGATATTACTGAATCTTCTCCTCCCTGTAACACCCTGTAGCAACTGCTCCAAAAGGCACAGAGGAGCTAAAGTGGTTTTTTAAAAAAAAGACAAAAAACCATCACAAAATTCCCAAGCACCCAGAATTTGTAATAGTGCACAGTGTGACAAAGCAGGCTTAACTTGCTGCTGTTTTCTTAAACGTGCAGAATAATTAAAGCAAGCTGCTACTTTAAACATCTGCCCAGCCACACTAAGCAGCAGAACCCAGCTGAGGGCCAGCATGCCTTGAAGGGGCAAGGGAACAAGCTCAGCCCTGTGCAAGTAACTGTGCCCCTGTTACAGGAAGGGTACATGGTGCTCTGGCAACTGCAGCAGCTCTTGCAGCCACCTTCTTTCAGTAATAGCAGCACAAATGCAGCAAAGCTGTCACCTGAATAAGGACAAAAAAAAAAACCCCTCTGTTTGTAGCTCTTCAGAAAGAGAACAGCCACTTCATGTGCATTTTAGCCAGCATGGAAAGAGTCCCTGAGGCCAATAGGTACAGGCAAGTTGGCTTCAACCAGGGGAAGTTAACCTAAATGCCTCTGAGAGGGGCATTAAAATTATATATGATCTTAGAGCCAGATTACTAGAAATTGATACAGATTGTGTCTTAGTATTCCTTGTGCTGGTACAGAACCTCTTAGACCTCAGCAGCAGTGGAAGATATGATTTCAATACTGATCCTGCATTGAGATTGGTCCCTGTAACAACATCAGAAGAGAAAAGGCTTTATCCTGCAGTGAAAAACAAAGCTTTCCTTGTTGCTTGGTTACCCTAGGCTCTGTTCAGTTCTTGCAGCAATCTCAGTGCAGCTGTGTTCTTTGGTTCAGTTTTCAACAAGCTCTTGATATCAGCAATACTTGATTTGTAATCCTAGAAAGAGAGTATTTTAAGAGTTAGTGCATTAAAAATGTAGTTTAAGGCTGCAGAACTACTACCCAGCACCAGAGGAAAGGCAACACAACTAAGCCTGCGACTCCCTAACTGCTCAAGCACTGGCATTGATGTAGCTGCTCTAAAATATGCTTAAACTAGGGCTGAGAAAATAATTTCATCACTGAAGTGGGTTCTGAGTCCAACACCAATGCAATACATAGTCCAGTACTGCTTCCAGAATTGCTCACGAGACACAAGAAGACAAAGCGCAACATAACATGCACTTGCTTTCAGCATCTCTAGGAACAGGACTTGGTGTGGAAAACCTCATGAGATCCAAACACTGATGTGAAAGAAAATCCCCTCTCAGTCCATACAGGTCTCAGCTATCTCGTGGCAGATGTTGTCTAGCAAAAGAACAAGTTCTAAGGGGTATCTATGTCTCTGATCATGCACAAACAGGAATCTAGTCCTAGCCTAAAGCCCATCAAAAACACCTGACTTACTTTCAGTTCTTTAAATGCTTGAGCACGCCGGTAGAGTGCCTTAACATTCTTAGGATCTAACTTCAGAGCTTCTGTGCAGTCCTGTGCTGCTTCCTTGTATTGCTTCAGGGTCAGGTAACAGAGAGCTCTGCAACACAGATACCTGGTTAGAGACCTTTGGCTGAAAACAGCATCTACTACTGCTCCAACATACAGAGCAGGTCTCAGTGCTGCACAAAGCAGGACTCTGAAACCAGCCTTGATCCTCATACATTATGTCATCTTACTCCTTGAGCTGAAGTTAATTTCAGTTAAAAGGAAGAAAAGAAATGGTTTTTCTTTTTAAAGAAAAAAAAGGGGGATGTTTAGAGCAACTTGCTCTGAAGCTAAAGAACCTACACTTTGAGCATGCAGGTTCCTGCCTCTACCAGTGTAGCATACGCTCTGCTTGCTGCAATTGCTTTAGAAGTACTTTGAGTCTTTATGTAGCACTTTGTGGTTTGTAGGGCAACAAAGAACACTCAAAATACCCCAGTTCTGAAAGACAAGGCATTAAAGCAAGAAGTCCCTTAGCAGCCTGAAGCAGAGTGTCTCCAAGGGCTTTTGCAGTACCTGATCAAACAATGTTATATTACAGGGGAGACTGCACTTGGGGTGAGTGTATGTAGGTAGTTTTTGTTTTATTCATTAGTTGGGGAGCAAATGTTAGACAGCTCTGTCAGAAGTACCACAGTGACTTTTATAAAGGGCTGAGAAGTGTTTGGGCAAAGAGCTGAGCAGTACCTGTTGGTGTAAGTTGCACATTCCTGGTTGAGCTTTAAACTCTCACTGTACTTCTCAACTGCTTTTTTATGGTTTCCTTTCTTTACAAGTTCATTTCCTTCTTCCTTCAGAGTTCGAGCTCTCTCCATGCCAGCAGCAGTCTGGCCTGGAAACAGTGTGAAAGGAAACAGAACACCATAAAACCAACAAGAACATCACAGCCTCCCAGAAAACAAATATCCCCATACCAGAGGCAAAACACAGAGATACCAAAGGAACCAGAATCAACCAAGAAGGTTGTGACAGAACCAGGACTGGGTTTCTCCAGGTCTCAGCCCCAGCTGCAAACACACCCAGCAGGTGTGGCAGCTGTCTTGTCCATCACCCTTGTGAGCTACAGGGCTCTGTGCCCAGCCCAAAGACATGCTCCCACCTGGTTCTCCCTGTGGTGCAGTTGCAGGAGGTGCATTTGCCCCAGGGGCTCTGGCAGAAGGAACGCCCCACCTCGTCTGGGCAGAAACAGGCACTGTGGGGATGGGCGGGAGCTTCTGACGCCAGTTCACACCATCCTTCTCCAGCAGGACTTTAGTCATCCTGCAAGAGACATTTCCAGTCACCCTGGCTGCTGGCTGGCTGGGACACAGAGCAGCCAGTACGGTCACTTTTTAACCTGGCTTGTGGATGAAGGCTAATGTCTCTCTGCTAACCCTTTTACATGCATCTCAACTATGTTCCTTCTACAGGCAGGAGATTTACGAAGAGATCTATGTGTCAGCAGGGCTAAAAATGCTACAGGACAAGGGCTGGGGCTGTCAGTGCTCAGGTGAGCAAGAGCTGTGAGTTTCACTCCTTGGTCTGGTGAAGTGAAGCAGAGAGCACCAGGAAGAGAACAGAACTACAGCAGCCTGTAAATGCAGCCAGCATAGGGAGGCTTAAAGGACAGGGCACTAGAGCTTGTGGATTATTATTTCCTTTAGACCAGACATTGCTCAAGGTAAAAACAGTTGCAGAGAAATCCCTCCCAACCCTCAGTCAGCATCAGTAAAGGTGCTTGGGCAGACAAAGAGAGCAGGGCCAGGGTGTGCCCGGGACCCAGCCTGGTCCCAAGAGTGCTGCAGGGATGCAGAGGGACCCGAGCTGTCACCTGTTGACTCCATCGTGTGCTGCCTGCACCGAGCAGTCCACCTGCAGCACCGTCTTGTAGTCCACGTAGGCCAGTGGGTACCTCTCCAGCGCCTCGTACGCCGCCGCCCGCCTCAGCAGGGCCTTGATGCCGAAGGGGACCAGCTCCAGGGCACTGCGGCGGAGGGGATGGGGCATCGTGAGCCCCACAGGGAGCTGGGAGACCCACAGAGTGCCCAGAGCCCCACGGATCATTGGGAACCCCACAGGGCGCCCCACAGAGCACCGTGAGCACTACAGGGAGCTGGGAGCCCCACAGAGCATCCCGAGCCCCACAGAGCATTGTGAGCTCCACAGGGTGCCATGAGACCAACAGAGAGCAGTGAGCCCCATAGAGCGCCCTGAGCCCCCCAGGACATCGTGAGCTCCACAGGGCGCCATGAGACCAACAGAGAGCGGTGAGCCCCACAGGGAGCCCCATAGAGCATCCCGAGCTCCACGGAGCATCGTGAGCTCCACAGGACGCCATGAGACCAACAGAGAGCGGTGAGCCCCACAGGGAGCCCTATAGAGCGCCCTGAGCCCCCCAGGACATCGTGAGCTCCACAGGGCGCCATGAGACCAACAGAGAGCGGTGAGCCCCACAGGGAGCCCCATAGAGCGCCCTGAGCCCCCCAGGACATCGTGAGCTCCACAGGGCGCAATGAGACCAACAGAGAGCGGTGAGCCCCCCAGGGAGCCCCATAGAGCGCCCTGAGCCCCCCAGGACACCGTGAGCTCCACAGGGCACGGCGCGCCCCACAGCTCAGGGCCCGGCCCCCGCGGCGTGCCCGGCGCTCACCTGGTGCAGTCGGCCACGCAGAGGCTGCAGGCGCCGTCCTTGAGGTGGCAGGCGGCGCGGTTGGCCAGCAGCACGCTGCGCTCCTCGGCGGCCGCATCCCCTGCGCGGGAGAGCCGGGATTGAGCGGGGGATCCAGCCGGGATCCAGCCGGCATCCCGCGGGGCCCGCCCGCCCCTCCCAGCCCGTACCTGAGCCTTCCAGCCGCTCCAGCGCCCGCGTGTAGAGCGCGGCGGCCGGCCCGTACTGCCCGCGGCGGAACTCCTCGTTGCCGGCCCGGCGCAGCGCCCCGGGGGACGCGGCCATGGTCGGGGACGGGCCGGGAAGGGAAGGGAAGCGAAGCCGCGCCCCTCGGCGGGGCCGGAGCCGGGGCCGGGGCCGGGCGGGCGCTCCCCGCGGCATCCGGCGGAAGCGGCGGCGATGGAGCGGTGAGGGACAGAGCGCGCCGCCCGGCTCCCACACCGACCGACATGGAGACGGTGCAGCTGCGGAACCCGCGCCGGTGAGCGCGGGGTGCTCCGGGAGCGGAAGGCATGAAGGGCCGCGGGTGTCCGTCACTCCGCACGGTCCCTGCCGGGACAGCGCCCAGCGCAGGGGGTGCGAAAATGGCTTAAAGCGGGAAAACCGGGGGCGCGGCGCGGCCCGCGGCGCTCGCACCGTCACCGCGGCGGTACCGGGGCTGTGCCGCTGCAGGGACAAAGCCATGGGCGCTTGAGTTTCCTTCTCGCCTCTCTCTGCGAGTGTTGTGAGGGTCTGTCGGCCCCGGGGCCCTGTCCATGCTCGGTGTCCTGTCCATGCTCAGTGTCCAGCCCAGGCTCGGTGCCCTGTCTGTTCTCAGTGTCCAGCCCAGGCTCGGTGTTCAGCCCAGGCTCGGTGCCCTGTCCATGCTCAGTGTCCAGCCCAGGCTCGGTGCCCTGTCCATTCTCGGTGTCCTGCCCTGGCACTGCCGCCTTCCCGCCGGGCTCCGGATCATCGAGGGGTCGGGCTGAGCTCTATGAGCCGCCTATCTGGGGGCTCCAGGCCGGGAGAGCTGGATGGACATGGGCGGCAGCTGCGGTGAAGTGTCACTGTCAGAACCCTATCAGTGGTTTGCAGCTGGGGCGCAGGCAATCGGCAGTGAACAAAGGAAGCTGCTGGTCCTCGGTGAGCTTGGCTTGGTTTGTTAAACAGACGGTGATGTGTCTTATGTTGAAAACAAAAGCTTGGGGTTTATTCTGTAATTGCTTTTGCCGGTGTTTAACCGGCAGGTGATTCAGATTAGATCTGGATAACAACAAAGGTGAGGTTGGGTTTGTGTTGCTGTTATATCCGTGTTGTATAAACATGCAGGGGAAGGGCAGCGTGTCTGACAGCAGCACCGACAGCGCAGAGTAATTCGGCCCCTGGTCTGTAGCAGAAATTAGGCTGGTTGCTGCAGGCACAGAAGTTGTCTGGTTATTCTGTTTGGGTATGAGAAAATCCTTTTTTTTTTTTTTTTTTTAACTTTTGTCCTAATAGAAATTAGGCCTCAAGTTCTTGCATCGCCACGTTTTGGGCTCCTTGGATGTGGTGGCTTAATACATGCGTCAGCAACCACATATTTCTTTTACCTCACTCTTCCCTCCCCTTTTTCACAGGGGCAAGTAACCTTCTGTTTAATGCTTATCTGTGCAGGGAAGCTAGTGAGTACTTTCAGTATTTCACCACTTCCTGAGTCTGCTTCTATATAGTGTTTCCTTTGCTTCAGGAAGCCATTGTATGTGCTCCATGCGCGAGCTGCTCCTCCCGTGTGGCTTTTGAACGTAAACGTAATAGCCAGGGATCAATGAGTGGTTTTTCATTCTATTTCTGAAGACATTGGGAAAAAATGTGTAGTATAAAAATGGTGTGCTTGGGCTCCTGATATTTGACAGCAGCAGTGTGAACTTTCAGGAATAATTTGCAGTTGCAGGTGTCCACCCATGTTTCACTTTAAGCACTGCTCACTGTGAGACCAGTCAGTGCTAAAACCTCATAAGTTTCTGTGTTTCAAAAACTTGTATGAACTTGTTTGGGGAGTTTGGAGGGGATTTTGTTGGGTGTTTTATTGTCGTTTCAAGGGGGTTTTTTTTAGTTCACATGGAAATGAAAGCTTGTTTGTGGGCAGTTGAATTCTGTATCACTGACAATAAAATACTTAGTTTTCAGAACCTTTCATTATGTAGTCCCTAACTGTTTCGGAAGGTTTGGTTGATGGCTTTCCAGTGTGGACAGAAAAAAAATCATTGATTTTCTTGTTGCTTTGTGTATGGAATATCCCTAAAAGCTGTACTGGGAGAGAGAGGGGCCAAGTGAGGGGTCACAATAAATGGCATGTTTTTTGTCCCTAGAAAGTATTTCAACTGGCTCTTATTAGCAATACATTTAAGAGGGATGGCCTTAAGATTCTGTAAGAGTCAGATACAGTTTCCTTTTTCTTTTTCCTGATAGAATTTTCCTAGTGTATGTCCAGGCTCCCAAGGTCTGCATTTTTGATATTAAAAATTGACAGGTGAGATCAGTATTGCCTGCAACTTCCCAACAACTGTGTCCCACGCATACCCTGTGCATCAGGGAAGACGATATTCCCTTTTGCATGGCCTTGGTAGGTATCCTTCCATTCTAGATATCGAAGTTTAGCAAGTATGTTCAATAGCTGTTAGACTCTGCTGTACTGTGTTGGGATGTGACCCACCAGCATATTGACCCTGGAATGCATTTCTGCCAAGCTGTGGGTTTCTGTGCCTTATCACATTCTGTTCTTTGTAATTCCCAGTCCTTTTTTGCGATTGGATTCTACTAATACTCACTCTCCTTGTCAGGTGAAATAAACTTACTTCATAATCAATTTACTTTATACCAAACCTTTTGTATATTTAAGTTGCTGAAACAGAAGAATAAACAGGACAAAGCCCAAACTAACATAAAATTAAATGTAATAATTTCTCTCTTCTTACCCATACAGGCAGCTGAAGAAGTTAGATGAAGACAGTTTAACCAAACAACCTGAAGAAGTATTTGATGTACTGGAGAAGCTTGGAGAAGGGTATGTGTTCTGTTCCAGTGGGCCCAATGTACGTTTCTCTGAGAATAAATCTGTGTAATGGGCATGTGTTCAGTGGTCTCTGGTGTTTCACTTTTGTCATGAGCCTATTTCTGCAAAGGTATGTACTAACACAGTGACAGTGTTTGGTTAGTAACAGAATAAAGAATTAGTTTCCCAAGAGTGTGATATCTTAATCCAAACAGTAGCTTATGGCTCAGCAGTAGGGAGTTAATGCATTGTTGAAAAATACCAGTCTGGAGTTGATAGAACTCTGTGGGAACTCAAGAGGTTTTGTAGGTCATCCTGAATATCTCTTGTGGAAGATCTGCATGGTGGAAGTGAACTTCAGTGGCATTATGCCACTTGGTGAGGCAGAGCAACACGGGAGCACTCGGCGAGTGACATGTTTGCTGCCTTAAGCAGTTCATTTGAAAAGGCTGAGTTGTAAATATGCCTGGCTGCTGTAAGAAAGAAGCCACAAATAAGAATGACAATATCTGACAAGAACAGGCAAACCTCTCTGACCAGAGCTGTAGTTCTTACTGATGCTCAGCTAGTACTATATGCTGGAAAAAGAGAATTTTGTTTGTTGGATTCATGCAAGAGGCTGTTCCAAAGCTATGGTCAGTGTAATGATGGTTGACTCTTTTCTCACCATCACAGTGCACTGTGACTTACTTGTATTACAGTGTTTAGAAACTGGTGGACTAATTATTTACATTAAAATACAAAATATTTTTAATGGATATTTAATGTTTTACCTGATGGTTACACTTGCAAAAAGCAAGCCATAATATTTGCATTTTTAAAAAGCTGGTGTATTCAATGTTTGTTTAATATTTTGTTTCCTAGTTCCTATGGCAGTGTGTTCAAAGCCATTCATAAAGAAACGGGTCAAGTTGTTGCAATTAAACAAGTTCCTGTGGAATCTGACCTGCAAGAGATTATAAAGGAAATATCCATAATGCAGCAATGTGACAGGTAAGCGTGTGCTGCCAAACCCATTATTGGGATGCAAGGAAAAGTGTCATCTATGATCTGACATTTAATCAAATAAAAGCCATGATGTTGCCTTAAATATTTTTTGAAAGGCCGGACTTGAACAATCAAGTTACCTCATACCAACTGAGTCGTGTTAACTGACCATTTGGGCAGTGCAAAGGTAAGACAACACAAATTTAGCTGCAACAAGAGAGCACTAAGTGGAATAACCCTGCACTTGCTGCCAGCCAAGAGCTGAGCGTGTGAGCAGTTGCTGAGGTTCTGCCCGTGCACTGTTGCTTGTTGAACAGTGGTAACTTGATTGTGTGCTAAACAGCAGTTCCTGCATCCACAGGGGGTGGTGGCTTCTAAATAAGACATAGAAAACTGTTAGAAGAAGGTTTTTTTGTTTGGGGCATGTGGATGAGAGCCACTAACGCATGACTGCTCTTGCATGTGCACGACCCATGTGCTGTCTTCTGCTTGGGTGGCAGGACTGTCCTTCCTGGCTCTTTTCAGCCTGTGCAGGCTCTAGTGCAGTACAGCCTGACCTGAGCATCCCCAGAATAACTTGCTGGCAGCTCTGTGGGCTGATGGTTGGCTCTCTGGGTTGTCTTTGCATGTTTTTATGCGAAAACATGCTGCAGTGACTTAGCTAATGAAGAGCTTGTGGGTAGAGAGGACACTCTCAAAGTGTGTCCAAGCCTTAAGGTTTAAAATACACTCATTTCTTCTGGTGTTATGAATCTGGTCTTAAGAAACACTACTCTGAAGGACTTCAGGCATTGAAAGCTCTTTAAAATAAATTACATGAGCACTATAAAACTATGGTCCCAGTCACTTTCTCTATTGCACTCCACCCTAATTCTTCAAATGAAGGTGACTGGGGGCAGGCAACAAAATATAACTTGAAAAGAAATTGTTTGTGAAAAATGTTACTGTCTAACTTGGAAAGCATTATTAGATGTCTCTCAAATATTAGTATCTTAAGGCCTAAAATGAGATCTTACCGTTGTGAACAGCAGAGGGAGTGAATCACTGGAGCATCATATTTTCTGTGCAGGCATAAAGGGACACTGTGCAGTGTGACTGACTTGCTAGTTTTCAGTTTTTCATTAGAAAATGTTCAGTAGAGAATAGATTAAACACACTTTTGTTCCTTACCTCCATTCCCATAAAATCAGGGACATTCTTTCTGTTAGTTTCTGTTTTACTTTTTCCAGAGAACAGATGGTTTTTCAAACCAATGTACTTTACTAGGTTGTTTGCTTTTTTGTGCAGCCGGATAGCTGACGGAGAGATAGTTGTACAGAGATCCTAAAATATATCCTGGGCTAAAACTGTAGGAACAGGTGGGTGCATGTAGCAATGGGGGAACATTCCTTTTAATCAACATGATATTTGTTTTCCAAGAAGTTGTGGACTGTAGTTTCCATTTGGTTGCAAATGCTCTGCAACAGCTTTACCAGGGACTGCTGTGGCCTGTTTCCCATTCCCTTGTCCTGCCTTCCTGCTTGCCCCAGCACTGACCCTGTTGTAACCCAGTTTAGGGAGTTAAGCCAGACCGAAGGCTAATCACTCCTCATTTCCGTAGGATTTGTAGTCAGACAGTTTAGCTCCCTGAAGTGACTTACTGGCAGGTCATATGAGCAGTGGAAACAGGATTGGCAGGACTGTGGTAGCCCTGTGAGAGTTCAGGGTGTTTTGGAATACTTCTGATCAGAGTTTCAGTGACACTTCAGTGCTGAATTTCCAAAACATACGTAGGGACTCTGCAGTGTATTTTGCTTATTCAGTGATGCCGGTTACTGTTATTTGACCCTTTGTTTTCTTCTTTTTTCACGTTTCATAGTCCTCATGTGGTGAAATATTATGGCAGCTATTTTAAGAACACAGACCTGTGGATAGTCATGGAATACTGCGGCGCTGGATCTGTGTCTGACATCATTCGACTACGAAATAAAACTGTACGTCCTTTCTCCTTTGAATGTATGGATGGGTGTCCCACAGCTCAAGGAAACTGAGTAGTTTGGACATAATTCCCACAGTGTTCAGTGCTTGACAGAACCGTTTGCCATAACTTGAGGTGTAGGTCCTTTGTTCCTCTGAAAATGAGAAAGTTGATTACAGTGATTGAGTTTTGGTTGTCTGGATAATATAACCAGTGGAACAGATTTTGGTGAGCTGTCTCCTGAAAACCCAGATCGATTCCAAATAAGACACTATTTTGTCTTAATTTGGTTATTGCAGGGTAAGAATTACTTGCTGGGAAAGGGTTATATGAAATATGGTAAGTGTGTGTATATGTATGCTGGTTGTAATCTAATTTGCTGCACAATGCAGTAACTCACAAACTAATTCCCCATTAGTATGGCATCATTCAGTGAAGGCAATTAAATGACAATTAGTGAATCTCAGTAAAATATAAACCCAAGCACAGCAGTGCTGTGTCTCAGCAACTGACAGGTTGGCAGTAACTCTTCTCTTCTTTAGCTCACAGAGGAGGAAATTGCTACAATAGTGCAGTCAACACTGAAAGGACTCGAGTACCTGCATTTTATGAGGAAAATACACAGGGACATCAAAGCTGGAAATATATTGCTAAATACAGAGGGACGTGCTAAACTTGCAGATTTTGGAGTGGCAGGACAACTTACAGTAAGTAAAACCAAGACAGTTGTGTGCATTCAGTTTTATCTTTTTAATCTGCATATGAGTATGACGGGCCTTTTGAGAAATGGTTCATAGCTGGTTTTTAGCACCTTACATCAGCATAATGAGATTATAAACTAGTGACAGATTAGAGCAGTGCTTCCTCTGTGAAAGCTGTTATACCTAAGTAATGGCTTGCAATAGCATTTGCTGTTTTCTTCAGGATATTTTTAACTTTTGTGAGGACATTTCAATTCCTCTTTGCAGCCCTCCATATCCCAGTCTTGTTCAGCCTAATAATGTGCATGCATGCAAGATAATGAGGGTGATAATTCATTAATGAGTGTTTGTGGCTAATACAGTTGCCATTGTCTGGCTCTTTATCCTTCTCTTCTTCTCAGGACACCATGGCAAAGCGGAACACAGTTATAGGGACCCCATTTTGGATGGCTCCAGAAGTGATTCAGGAAATTGGGTATAATTGTGTTGCAGACATCTGGTCTCTGGGAATCACTGCAATAGAAATGGCTGAAGGCAAGCCACCATATGCAGATATTCATCCCATGAGGGTAAGGACTGTGGCATTTTAAAATGTATTGCTGTGTGGAAAGAGTTTTCTATTATAGCTGGTTGAAGAGCATATCAACATGCCAACTTGCTTTTAATTTAGTGCAAGTTGTTTTCTGTCAGTTCTCTGTAGTGTTGGTTAAATGAAAAACAGTCTTTGTCAAGAAGAATCTGCATGGCAAAAAAAAAAAAAAAATCCTCTTTTGTTAAGACACAGCTGAAGTTCTGTGTTGGGTGTGAAGAAACATATTTTCATGTGGATTATGTGGATTTTTTTTTTTAATGCAAGCACAATTTTTTAAGATTTAAAAATGGAAAAAACACACCTTTTGGGGCACATAATGGCTCAGCCAGATGTCAGCACCTAGTGAGAAAAGTCTGGTTTCTTGCTACTTGATCCCTCTGAGCAGATTTGTGTGTAATATTGGCACAGGCTCTTCAGAAGCTGCAAACTCAAAATGTCAGTTGTCCTTTAGTACCAGTGTATGTTTTGGTGTATTTATACTGTATTGTTGGAAAGTTTTAAGCCTTCTTTGGAAATCGAGAATATTCTTCTGCTTTCAGGCAATTTTCATGATACCCACCAATCCACCTCCAACATTCCGGAAACCAGAACTCTGGTCAGACAATTTTACTGACTTTGTGAAACAGTGTCTTGTGAAGAGCCCAGAGCAACGTGCCACTGCAACACAACTTCTGCAGGTCTGCCTTTTCTTACAAGAACATAAGCTCTAGAGAAGCCTTGCCAATGTATGCAGTGCTGTGTGGCTGTTGAGATGTTGGTTTCATTCCTTGCTGCTCCTGCTCACTACAGATTTGAATAGCTCATTTTAAAAATCTTCCACTCAACTTCAACTTTTCACTTCTTCTCTAAGAACCAGTCGAACTTCAACTTTCTTTGTCTTCTCTGGGTTGTTTTTGTTTCGGCTTTTGGAGTTTGATGTTGGTTCTGTTTTGTTTTATTTTCAAATTCTCACCAGCACTGCCAAGAAACTGCCTCTTAAAACACTAAACAGGGGAGGCTAAATTGAAGTTGTTGCTCAGAATGGTCCAGACATGGTCTGTGTAATTAGTTCTTGACAGCGAAGCTGCTAAGGAAAAGTAGCAGCGTTGTGAGAGGGGAATAAGCCCAAGGTCTCACAGCAGTAGTGCCCATGGAGCATAATCTTGTTTGGAGGGTGGAAGGTCTCCCTCCAGTGCCAAACTGGGTTTTTATTTTAGTAATGTTTCAAGTTAAACCTTAATTTGATTTGAAGTAGGCAATACTAATAGTGTTTTATGGTTAGATCTGGCTTCGGATGCAATGCTTATTTGTTTTTAAAACACTTCTCAGCATCCATTTGTTAAAAGTGCCAAAGGAGTATCAATTCTGCGAGACTTGATTAACGAAGCGATGGACATCAAGCTGAAACGTCAGGAGGCTCAACAGCGTGAACTGGATCAAGAGGATGAAGAAAATTCAGTGAGTATTTAATAGTAACAGTGTACAAAGTCCAAACTCCTGCTGCTTTCATAAGGCTTAGCTGCTCTCGTTTTTGGTTTTGCAATATTTCATCCAATTGCCAGTGGATTTTACTTAGTTCTGGAGTTTTCTGCTTTATGACTGTTTACCCCGATGCTTGGTGCCTGCTCAATCTATATTTGAGTGGGATAGGAAGCATGTGTGGCTTACTGTTCACCTTGTAGACCTGTGATTGAGTAAGGCTACAGAGTGCTGTATGCAGAAGACTTTATTCAATCCCAGTTGGATTATATTATTTATGCAGAATGATAATTTCTCATTGTGGATTCAGGTCTTAGACTGCTCTCCTAATATAAAATGATAATGTCATCTGTGATGCACTATGATATAAGTATGTTGTGTTGTTTTACTGTTGTTGTGCTTTAGAACCTCCCTTGTAGAAACTTTCTTCTACACAAGAGCAACCGACAGAAGCCTGAGGTGAGGGCATGGAAGGTGTTCAGGGGGTTGCTGTGAATTGCAGTTCAGCTCCTTGTTTCAGTGGTTACAGCATGTGAATTTGGAAAGCATGTTCAAAGCTGTTTTTGGAGCCTCTGCCTGCTTCAGCCTGGATAAAAGAAATGGGCCACACCAGGCGCTGAATGCCAGCCCTGTTCAGGGCTTAGTCTTGAACAGCATGGTCCACAGTATCTGTGCTGAACACGTTGTTCATCTAGATTTGCAGCCTAGGGCTGCATATTTATTCCGTGTGGATGTAGCTTTATTGGTCATGTTGCCATGATGTCAACTCTGCGAGTATTGTCCCTACCTTGAGTATTGTCCCTGTTCTCTCTCCTGCATTTCTGACTGATTGGGGGACACGTTGCTGAGAGATGGTGTCTGCGTAGCAGAGTTGAGTCGTCTCTGTTGGTCTGTGTGTTTTCCCAAAGCTGCTCTGCTCCGTGTCTGCTAGCAGAAAAGCATTCCCAAGCACTTCCCAAGGGCTGTGGAAACTTCTGCTGTAGTCCTTTGTTAAATGATGTGTAGCTAACAAATTTATTACTTCCTCTCACCCACTCATCTCCACATAAAATTACTTTTCCTCCATTAACATCTTATGTAGTTTTCTCCTCTCTTGCTGTTGTTTTGAGGTTGGGAAGTGGATTTTATAGACACTGTTGACACAACAGATAAAATGCTTGGAACGCTGGAACGTGGAGGGGGTACTTCTTTCTTTCCATGGCACTGAGGTGGAATATTACAGCTTGATGTGCAATACCTGTGTTTTCCTTCTAACAGTAAGGCAGTGGTGACACATAAAGAATAATGAATTTCCTTCTTAGGACAAGACATAAGCAGTAATTCCAGCTTCTATAGTATTAGTGTCGGTTAACAAATGGAAAGATAAAAAAATAATTTTCATTGAAAAAATTACTAAACTTTGGTAATTTATTTGAATCCTTTTCAAAGATTTGCAAAGGCAGCTGATTTTAGTTCAGTGCTTCTGAAATATACTGCAAACAGAACTACCTAAATTTTAAAGATAGAAAAAAGGTAGGATGAGTGTTTTCTTTCCATGTGCCACATATTCTTCTGACTTAGATCTGTTGCTTCATTGACGTGACTTCTCAGGGAACTCTACCCCTTGAGATAATGGTTTAGGGTCAGCTCCTAGAACTGGCAGCATGAATAGAAACACTAATGACTCAATGAGTGTTGTAATCTACTCTTACAGACATGTCACCAGGTCAGAAATGAGAAAATGAGATAAAACTTGGACTGAGAAGCTTCTGCTGGTTATTTATCACACTGGCAGAAACAGATGAAGACTTTTCATTACCTGCTTGTAGATTACAGGGACAGAACTAAGTGCATAAACCGAATGTCGCTTCTGTGTGTGTGTGTGTAAAAACCTCTGAGTTAGTGAGACTTGCCAGTGTCCTTGAATACAGACATTCTTATGGGACTTCACCACCATTGGTAAAATATATATTTCTGGCATCTTTGTACAGGAGGAAGATGAAACCAATTCGGGTACCATGGTGAGGGCAAGTGGAGATGAAACTGGTACCATAAGAGCTGTGAACACCATGACTGATGGAGCCAACACCATGATAGAACATGATGGCACCTTGGAGTCCCAGCTGGGTACAATGGTCATAAACACAGAAGATGAAGAGGAGGAAGGCACCATGAAAAGTAAGGAAACGTCTTTGACTTCAGGAATATTACTTAAGACTTCATGTGGGCTGTGATATGTAATCCCAACCTGCTTTAATGTGTTTGGTAGCTTTTTGTGTCTTTTGGTTGTAGGGGGCTAAAACTCTTAGGTCAGTGCCCTCTGGCAGTAAAAAAACTTTTCATGGTCCAAGTTTCATTCATTTTAGTCTTGCACTTGGTATAGCTGAAGAGCTGTGCACAGTTTCCACAATCGAGTAAGATCGAATTCTAGATGGTATTTTTTCTTGGTCAGTTCTTTCTTGCTTGTTTTGTATTTCTCACAGAATGTAGAGGAGAAGGACTCTAGCAGAGGTTAATCTAAAAACATGTTGCTTTAGGGGGTGATCTGACTATAACCTGGCATCTGAAAGCAGCAAGTCTGTTTCAGGGCTGATGCATCCAGTGAAGGGCTGATGCTTCCAAGGAAGAGCTAGATTTATGAAATGACAAATATCTTGCAGGTTTCAAGCACAGCAGGACATGCAGTGGGTGGAGCTGGCATCTCTCTAGGCTGGTGTGTTTCCTTAGAGTTAGCTCATTCAATTGTCCCCACTGATTAGACTGTGTGTTGCTGTTCAGGACATTCAAGTTGAAATCTGTTCTGCCCTAAAATAGGAAAGCTTACTAAAGCTGCAAACCTTGTCTTGGTACGTAAGATTTAAAATGATGTGACTGATAGTCTGCGGAAGACCTTACAGCTTGAGCTGGAAAATAATTGAAAATGTTTCTTTGATTATAGAAATGGCAGGGAGAGCCTTCTTGGCAAAGGATGACTGGAAGAAAAGGCATCTTTTCTGAATTCTGGATTCTCACAGAATTCCATTCCCACTGGTTGGTTAGCCTTCCAGTCCTGAGGCAGAGGTAGTGAGGGGTGACTCAGCTGGCCAGTGTGGATGTTTGCTTGCTCAAGGACAGAGGAAAGTGCTGAGCAGGGGCTCAGCAGTACTAAAATACGACTGTCACAGGCAAGGCTTGTTCTTCTGTCTCTTGCACTGCTCCCAGAGGCTTCCTTCCCCATCTGATTTTGAACCTTTAGCTACAGTGATAGAAGAAAAAATTCTCCATAGGAGTTTGGAAAAATCCTGGAAAGATACTTGGTTCTAGAGTGAAATTTCAGGAGAAGCACTTTAAAGAGTTTTCCAGACTTTGGCAAACACTGATTCATCACGTTAAAACCCAGAGGTGTCAGCCCACGTAGCAGCTTGTGGCAACAAAGACAGCAGGGTAATGCTGTGAGGTGTTGTGGAACAAGGCCAGTCTAGCAAGGAGGTGGATGGATGGATGGATGGATGAATGAATGGACAGCTAAACTGTCATCCAAAGAAAAGGACATTTCAACAGCATTAAATAAACCTGGTGAAGTTGCAGTTTCTTTACAAACAGCACTATTAGTTCCCCATCATCAGTGTGTATTGTTCCTTTTCATGGCTCACGGTATCAGAGGTTTTGGTGTCTGGTGCTCCTGCACTGGCTGCCAGTGCTGTGTAAGTAAAGTGTGTCTCCAGTTTATCTCCCTGTGTTTGACATGGGCTTATCTTCACACTGGAGTGCTTATAACTCAAAATCACCTTACACTGCCTATGAAGTGGTGCACAGAGGTTTGAGGAGATGCCTTTGATAGTATCTCTTGCAAGGACATTCTGAGCAGAATCCTTTATGAGGATGTAGCAATACCTTTACTTTAGGGTACTCTCTAGCCTCAAGAGGGAGCTCCACAACAAGCTCCGACAACTCAAGATCTCTGTGACTGCAAGTCTAGTTTTGATTTTAGACCCTCCTTAGACTTCAGGCTTCTTAAAAATACTCTTATTATTCAGCCGGTTGTGTGGCAGAGGTGCTTGAGCTGCTGGAGAGAGCATTTGGAGATCCTGGGTGCAGGTGGTGGCTGACACAGGGACTACTTCTATGTCCATTGGCTTCACACAGCAATGTCTAATAAGCTCCAGCTGCCCTCAGCACTCTCTGCTCCAGGTTCTGCTGCATTTTAATAACTTGTAGCTTGATTCCAGGAAATCTAAAGTTAATGATCCTTAACACCTCATTCTCTTCCCTTGGTAGTGTAACTCTGAAATGCTGACTGCTGCACAGAGCAGCTCTCTGTTTGTTTTTGGGATGCACTGCAAGGCAGCATCTCTGAGCAGCTTGTCCTTCATGAGACTCGCCTACAACTCCATTTATCACCTTGCCATTTCCATATTCATAACATTCAGTTAAATGGGTTTAGCCATAAAGCTCATCAGCCTGCTGCAGAACCCTCTGGAGCAAGTTCTATTTGTAATCTCAAACATAAATGTAATAATGCTGTTTGGAAACCACTGAGTTTGAAGAAGCTGTATTGATTCGTATTTTTAAAGACATCTATGTATTTTTGGCAGCTTGTGTTATGACTCGCAATAGAACCTATTTTAAGTCAATAAAAAACTTCTGATTGATGGCATTAGAAGGAGAATTTAACTTCCCTAGGTGTCTTGGGCTTTTTAATTGCAGGTTTTGAGCTTGTGGTCTAGCCCTTCCTTCTAAATAAAAAAATATAAATCTGTATGTTAACTAGTTTTTTGTTTGGTTGTATTTCTTTTTACCATAAAAAGTATTTACAATATCATATTTCAATGTTTTATAGATAGGATTGTCTTAGAAATCTCTAGCAAACAACTTCCTATAGCCTTGAAAATGCAAACAGCTTCTAATAGACTTGAATAAATCAATTTGTGACTTTTCAGGCTTAGAGTAAAAGCATTCTTAAATTCCAGTATTTCACGTCGTAGGGGAAGTTTTGTTTTGCAGTCAATTGAGCTGTAATTGTGTTTACTTAAATTCTTTCATTTACTTGGCTTTATTCTGGGCACTCAATATAAATACTTGGGCAGCATTAAAAATGTCACTGTGGCATTCTGTTATGTGTTTTGAAAGCACTCAAGTGATTGCCTGAAACCGCAGATACTAAATTGTGCTGCGACACGTTTTAGTTCTAAATCGATTGTGAACAGATTACTTATGGATTGCAGTTAAACTATTCCAGGAAAACTTTCAACGCAGCTGAAGAACTATAGATGAGCAATGATTTGTAATAACAGGCATTTCTATTGTGCTTGAGAGCTGGAATAACTGTTAATTTGTCTGGAATAATCTTTTTTAATTTTTCTGTGAGAGAATATATAGTGCTAGTAAACACTGCAGCATTTTTTGCTTTTTGTGTTTTACTTGCTGTAGGTAAGATAGTGGAAACTTGGCATGAGTTTAGAGCTTCAATTTAAGGAGTGGAACATAATTTTATAATAAAGGAGATAAACATGTTGCCTTCCTCAGACTCTGCAATATGATCAGATCCAAGCGAAATAGGATCTAGTACTATAGTCTGTCCTATTTTCTGTGTTAAAGTGCCTCTTGCTTTTTTAAAGATCAAATCAAACAACACTGGAGAACGTAGAACTGCCAACAGTGGTGTGAGTTGGGCTGTCTGGTTTTTGGGTTGAGATGAATGAGGGACCTGGAGACAGTGGAAGGATTGTAGGTTTTTGTTAACGTGGCACACGTTCAGTGCAGCATCTGCTGCAGAGGTAGACCAGAAGCTTTAATAACACTCTTGCCTCTACCTTGATAATGTAATGTGAAGGTAATAGTTTTGTGAATGTTTAAAATAAAACATTCTAGACTTCATTCTTATAATACAGTTTGGAGTGTTTTGGGTTTTGTTATGCTTTTACCATGGCCACCGTGCTAGGCAGGGTGGTGTCCTTTTAGAAAAATATTTCCCCTTTTGAGGGGAAATTAGGTTTCATTAGCAAATTAAATGAGCTAAGATGCAGACTTAGCAATTTCCTATTAGAAAAATGAATCAGAGTAAGCTTGTTAGTCTTGGTGGCTTTGTGAGACATCCAGCGGGTGACACTTAAACCTAAGCCAGAGATACGTTACTGCCAAGACTCAGGAAACAGTTTTTCCCCACAAATTAAACTGAGATTTTTCATGTAAATCAATGACTGTAAAAGCTGTAACGTGCAGAGCGAGTCCAGGTGGCAGAAAGTTTATGCAATTGCATTAATATTGTAATTGAATAAAGAATTACTGGTATGTAGCTGAGGTAGCTATAGATGCTGTAATATCATTAGTTGTCCAGAAAAGTGCAGTTGCATGTTACCCAGATCGCTGATGCAGGTACTGCAGAGAAGAGCTCCACGGCTTGTCAGGATTTACATCACGTGTATGTCAAAGATACTGGCTGTGTTTTGCCTCTGGTTTTCTCTGTAGACAATAACTCTTTGCAGCAGCTTCCCACTACTTAATGTTATTAATGTCCGGTGGTGCAGTTCTGTGTTTAAAGTAAATTGGTCCATAAAACACCCTTAGCATTATACATTTAAATAACATGCTGCTTCTAGAAACTCCTACGTTGATTAAATTGTTCCCAAACTATAGGAATCACCATACTGCCACCCTTGAGGTGTGGAGAATACAAATCTTCACAGATACATCTTCCAGCTCTGTTACTTTCTGACTTTTAATAGCAGCCTTGCTGGCAAACTTGACATAAACAGTGGCCTGCAGGGTTTAGTCAAGACTATTAAGCTCTGTGGACATGCAGACAGCATTTTTGAGCAATGGGGGGAGTTTATGCTCTTGTTTTGTTGTGAGGATTTTGCTGTGGGTTTTGGCTCTCTGTTTGAATACTGCTAGGCTAGTGGCCCTAGTAATTGAAATAATGGCTCAGTCCGAAGCATGAAGAGAAGTTAAGTCCAGGGTCTAAGGGAGGTGCTTGTCCACCTTTGGTTGACCTGAATACTTGACAAAACTTCAATGCTAAGACAAAGAGATTTAGGATACCTAGTGTTGCTAAGGTAATAAATAGCAACACTAAGTATCCTAAATCTCTTAACAAAGGTAATCACCTGTTAATATTTATGTTTTCAGAGACACTGAAATTGGAGAAAGGATGTATGTGTTTAACACAGGTATTTTGGCTGTTTCTAACACTTAATTATTGAGCACTCCTGTATTTGTGGTGGTGGGGGATAGATAGATAGGTAGATTTTATTTTTTCTGGAGAGAAGCATTGTCTTGGAGATGATGAGACAGCAGCTTGCTGTGATTGCTGGGGACTAAGGCTGTTATGGGAGAAGTCAGGGGAAGATCTGTGCTTATTTAAAAGACTAAAATGAAAGATGACATTGGATATGAGAATTTTTAAAAAATAATTTTAAGGCAGGGAAGGAAGGTGAACAGTGTAAAGGATGGCGGTTTGAATGCTGGAGAGCTGGGACTTACTGAAGAGCAAGTGTATCTACATTGACTACCCATAAACTTCGACTGGAAATGAGAGGGTTTATAACTCCGGGCGAACAGGGGGGCTGTCAACAGCAAGGACAAAGCAAACCAACTTGCTTCACAATAGATCCTGATCCCTCTGTGAAAGGGCCTGTATAATCTTGTATACAATAGTAGAAGACAGTGCTGCTTGTCCCCGGGGATCCTTTCTGGCAGTGTGTCTGAATAAAGACAGTGAGAGCTCTGCTTTCTTCAGAGCACTCTTTCCTCATCTCTGCAGAGCTGCTTTGAGCTCCTGCTCACAGGGGTGCAACTTTCTGAACACAAGTTTACTTAAAAATTTTGTTGCTCCTGACACCACATTCTCATCCACACAAATATTCTCCAGAGCTGAGGCCAGTTGTCTTTCTAAAGATTGCTCTGAAATCTTCACAAATACATATATATGCACCAAGTATCATGTTTTATTTGGTACTGCTGATGTTGATCACTTTGTTGTTCCTGATTCACATTATCTTCTTTGTAAATTAGTTTGTAGCATGATCTCCTGACTGTTGCCAGCCATAACTCCAGCTCCAGTTTTTGTCATATAGGGAGGAAATCTGTCATTGTGGCTTCAAGAATAGGTATTTAAGTATCAACTGTATAAATTGACTGAAGAGCACACAAAATGTATTCCTGAGGTTCTTACTCGCTCTCATGACAAGTTTTGTGGCTCTAGAATATTTACCCTAAGTAGATCATAGCAATCCCTTTCGAGAGGAAAGAATAATAAAACAAGGATTCTTCTGATGTCAAGTCTGAGAAGAGAAGAATAGTTTTAGAGAAGAGCAGGAATTTTAGTTTCATTACTCAGCAAGCCTGTTCAGATAGATAGAAGGAGTTTGTAAATCGCACTTTCTTTCTGAAGGCATCCTTTGAAGCTCATAAGCTTCTGAAAATTTTCAATTGTGAGGGCTAATTTGACAAAATCATCAAAATGAGTCCTTTGATTTCTGGGACTCGATGATAGTGAATGATCTGGTTTCACGGGTATTCTTTACTGCTGGGAATAAAAAATAGATCTCTTGCAGTTTGATTGACTGGGCTGTGTCTTCTTTCTCATTGTGCTTTCTCTGCAGTATCATATGCAAAGGCAAATGATTTGGAAGCTCTTCACACCTTTTTTGTCATCTTTTGCTTGATGTAAGGAGGTCTATATGCTGCAGTCAGCCACTAAGACTGGCCTCTTCCATTCCCTCAACTGTTCAGACAGGTCAGATTTTTTGGAAAGGAGAAGATTGTTCAAGTTTTTCCTTATAACTTGCCCTTGCTGTAGCCTGCCAGAGGAGAGGATCCAGCACTCGCTGTTGGTGATGTTGCCTTGCTTGCTTCTTGCAGAGCCCTGCCTGTAGCTGTCAGTTGTCTTTTGGCTTGTCTGGGCTATTTGTGCTTTGGGTAAGGACTGTCTCAGCTTGCACAGTGCCACGAGCAGTTGGGCTTTGCTTTCCAGTGCAGAAGGGTAACACTGTTAGTGTAATCATAGTAAGCTTAGCATGGTGTTCCTTCAAAAATCAAAACCTATGTGGGTATTTGTTGTGCACAACTTAACAGCATTCTTTGGACCCACTAGTTTCTCACCTTTTTCTATTCTCACACACAACAATACTGATGTTTTTATACTTTCTAAAGATGACTTTTTACCAGGCAGCACTTGTGAGTTTTCCATGGAGGGCTTCTGTTCTTCACAGGATGGACTGAGGTCTCAGAGGCTCTCCCAGCAACTGTGGCTCTGCACAGCTACCCCAAACCTGCAGTTCTGCAGTCAGCTGGACCAGCCCCAACAGAGATGTGGTGTTCCATTTGTGTAATTAATATAGCTCCTAAAAGATGACTGCATATCTAAATGATAGACCATTAATGGCTCCAGGGAGCTCTCGTGGCTCATCCTTATAAGCAATTCTTTAGATTTCAAAATAGATACACAGTGAAGCCCTTCTTGTCACCGCAGGGTGACCTTCTCATAAAAGGCTCTTCTCTGCCACAGTTGTGATCTCACTTTCTGTCAAATGTTCATATTTTAGTCTAACCCTATAAAATTAGGGACTTAAATGCTTTTTGGCACAGACACGTTTGCTGCGGTGTCATATTTCAGCAGCCTCTGCTTCTGCAAATAGCAGTGATCGATTTTTGTCTTCGGCTGCCTGGTACCAAAATTTTAAAGATATAGCGGTGTGACTCTTGTGTTGAATTAATAGCAGATCAGCTTTGGAAAGATGACACTGCTGTTAAGTGCTAAGATTGACAAAAAGAATTTCAGTCATGCTGAGATGATAATTGATTTGGTGTAATGTCTTTCTGTCTCCGGGAACATTTCTGTTGGTCTTACTGCGTACGCACCCCTACTGAGATCAGAGCAGCAACTAAAATTTCAGATATCTTAGATGGCTATTTCTATTCCAGCTATTTCTCCTTTTATGTTATCTTGCTTTTCCCATTTTTTGTTGGTTAGCACTAAAATTGGTGACTAAATGTTGCTTGTGTTTGCAAGGCCTAAGGTGACTGGAGGGCTAGAGGTGTCTGACAGTGGGTGTGAAGAACATGAGTTGCAGAGGCTCTTGGCCGAACAGGGACCTCTGGAGGCCATCAGGATTCCCTGCGTGATGGCTGGGACAAGTGTAATGTCAGAGCTGGTTGCTCAAGGCTTTGCATGATTGCTCCAGCCCTGCTCTGTTGCACAACCATCCCTGTTGTGAAACTTTCTTCCTTATGTTCAGTCAAGTTGCCCTTGCTGCAGTTCACACCAGTCCTCTCATCCTTTCCTTGGGGACAGCAAGGAGGTCACACAGCAAGATCATTGCCTTGCACTTCAGGAGAGCAGATTTTGGCCTCTTTAGGGATCTGCTTTGTAGAGTACCATGGGATAAAGTCCCGGAGGGAAAAGGGGCCCAAGGAAGCTGGTTAATATCCAAGGATCACATCCTCCAAGCTGAGGAACAATGCATTCCAACAAAAAGTAAGTCAGGCAAAATGCCCAGAGGCCTACATGGATGAACAAGGGACTCGTGGACAAACTCAAACAATAAAAGGAAGCCTGCAGAGGGTAGAAGTAATGACAGCCTAGGAGAAATACAGAGAGATTGAAAGCTAAGACCCTGGTAGAGTCAAATATGGTCAGGGACATCAAAGGCAGCATAGAAAAGCTTCTATAGGTATGTAATTTTCCTAATTCTTCCTTTTATCACTGACAACACCGAACTGTGTGGTGCAGTTGACACGTTGGAGGGGAAGGATGCCATCCAGAGGGTCCTTGACAGGCTGGAGGGGTAGGCCTGTGCAAATCTCAGGAAGTTCAGTGAGGCCAAATGCAAATATTGCAGTTCTTGTTAAAATACAATGTGTGGGGAAATGAGTAGGACTGTTTTAACTGACACATGAATTAAGCTCTCTTTTGAGTGAACCGTCTCTAAGAAAATAAATAGAAAAGAACTGAATAAGCCAATGTCACTGGAGCAAAACATTTGCTTTCAAAGCCTCCTGTGCTACAAACAATTTTCAAAACAGAGAGTACAATCATGATTTATATTTTTATTTTTTTTTGCCCCTAGGAAGTCTGAATTACTGAGACTCAGGCTGGCTGTCAGTGAGCTCTGTATGTATAGATTAGCCTGGGTAGTTACGAATTCCTCTATTTCTGCAGAATTAGTTGTTGTTAAACATTTCCATGATTTTCCATAATAACTTACCTCCTGCTTCAAACAGGGTGAGCTGCAGCAGAGTACAAGGGGTGTGTTTACTTCATTCTAAATAAATGTTTTATCACTCAGCAGTAATTGGATTGCGATTGTATTTCAGTAATTATTCCCAACAGAAAATCTGTTCTCCACTTCGCAGATGTGTTCCCTGGCTGACCTTCACGCTGCTGGTCTGAAGGTGTCTTTCTTGATCTAATTCTCTATGATGAGCTTTTTGGTTTTGTTTTTTAGAAAAGGGGAACTGCTGCCAGGGGTAGGATAATTTGTCTTTGCTCCACTTGTCATGGTGCAAAAGTATCAGCATTTCAGTTCATGCTTGAGCTTTTAGCTGACCCTGGAGAGGCAGTGCCATGCAGGGCTTTTTTAAAAAGCATCATGACATTTCAGGCTGTGTAGAACCACACTTCTCTCAGTATCACAACCCCAATATCCTGCCAAGATTTCTCATACTTTGCAGAGGTTTGTTCTGTATTTAATGTGTCTATAGACAAATAATTCCCTAAAGAATCTTGTCACTGACCAAGGAATTCATTTGATTGTCTGAAGATCAGACAGGATCTGCCAGTGAAATTCTGGATCACTGGATGGCAATTTTATGTGCAAGAATAATATTCAGTGATTAAATCTTAATGGATTTCCAGAGTAGCTAATATTTTTTCAAGAAGAAAGCGCTGCCGAATGTCCTTAGAGGGGACTGCCTTGTGACAGCCTGCCTTCTGTACAGGCTCTTGTAGGAGAGTCTATGGATTACACAAGGCCCACCAACCCATCACAGAACATCCCCTGTGTGTTTGTCTGAGGCTCTAAACTTTGGTTGATTGCCTGCCTGACAGATTATATTTATTTCAAGTGTATGGCATTCAGCAGTGAACTTATTTCCACAGTCCAGAAGTAGGCTATTCTGATGCTATTTTCTGTTAACTCTAGTCCTGATCCTGCTTTCTGAAAATGATGGTCTCTGCATGACCTAAAACATATGTTTCCTATACTAGTAACCTATTATAGTGTCTAGAGAACCTTGTTTTACCAGAACAAAACCATTTATTGGGTTGCAGTGCTTGCGTCCGTGGTGCTCACAGGTTTTGGTGAAGCATTTAATCAAGAGCAGTGCAGTGGCATTAAGCTGTGAGCAACCTTTAGCTGTGTTTGCAGCAGTCATGCTCTTGTGCTGCAGCCCTGTTAAAGCATGTTTGCTGTGCAAGACAGCCTCTCCATTTGGATTGGGGCTCTTCACAAGGTGTTAGCAGTGCTGTAACTCACAGGACTGGCCAGTTGAAGTGTGAGGAGTCTGGGCAGCATCTCAAGCTGGACAGGTTGCACTAGTGAAGAAATCTTCCTTTAGAGATACTGAAAGTCTTTTGATGTTGACTTGCTGTGAAGTTAAATTTCATGTTTTCTTCCTGTGTTGGCTTTCTTTGCTGTCTGTGCTAGAAATCAGTATTTCTGTCCTCTCCAGTTTCATCACTTCCTTCTCTGCTGTGCTGTCATCACCCCACAGCCAGAGCCACCTCCACCTTCTCCGCAGAGCTGCTTTCCTTGGGGAACTTGTGTCCCTACATTTCTCCCTGCAGCAATGGAAACATGTTTGCTGAATGGATTGCTAGATTTGTTTGTATGCAGTGGTTCTTGAATCACATGAGCAGGTTATTGGGTGGTGTAATGGCTAAAGGAAGGAGGATAAAAAAGTGCTGGTATCCCTAATCCCACCAACCACCCAAAGTACCTGGGCACCCTGTGAGAATGTAGTTTTACTAGCTTTTACTGGATCAGCAGCATTCTCCCTTTTCCTTTAACTCCTACTTGTTGTAAAGAATAATTTAGGCTAATGAGAGCAATGTAAATCGTGCTTAAAGCCTTGTGCTCTTGGCTACATCCTTTCTTCTCCCGTAAGTATAGGGGAGCTCTTTGAGATTGGTGCTTGGGAGGCTTATGAGACCTGCTCTTAAAAATCAAAGTATTCATGTTTATGGGGTTATTTTGGCTCCTCTGTCTCTCTTTGTACCCATACCCCTTTCTTTTTACCCCAAGTTTCTTAATACAGCCTAGAATTGAAAGGTTAATCTATGTATCTGACTTACTTGAGTAATTCACTAAGAAAGTGGGCCCAGAAGAATGAGTTTATGAAAAGAAAACTGGAGCAGCAAACTTGAAAACTTACTATTTATAAAAAAAAAAAAAAAAAAGTTTTGTGATCTAATGAAGCCTTTCTACACAAAGAATATAGAACTTGACTATTTCTACCCAAGGCAAGTTATGTGGGTATTTATAAGGTATTTGTGGTCTTTGAAAGCCCCATTTTTGTCCCACTCTGTTCAAAAATGTAAAGGTGAGTTTCTGCTTGTAAAACAGCTCTGTTTAGTTTTTGAACTTTGCTTGTTTTTTCAGTGCATGGAACCTGGCTGGGATGAAATCACCCAGCCTGTCTCCTCGGCAGCAGTTCAGTTCAACATTCAGCATGTGAGACCAGGTTACCTGGCAATGTGCTGTGATGGATGGATTGCAGGTCTAGAGGCCAAGACCTCCAGCATCGTAATCACTTGTGTGGGGGGCTTTAAACTTCCCTTCTCCAGTTTTCCCACTGTACAGTCAGTTTTATGATTGAAAAGCTGCTGAAAAATAATATTTTAGCAAGTACTTTACCAGTACTCTGTGATTTAGTGTGTGCTAAAAAAATTAAATCACTTTTGGGCATGATGTAGGACTGTATAACCAAAACTGTATTTTTCAAAACAACTCTTTTTTTTCATTTTTATGTTGAATATTTCCAGGGAGGGATGAAACGATGCAGCCAGCCAAACCATCATTCCTTGAATATTTTGAGCAGAAGGAGAAGGAGAATCAGATCAATAGCTTTGGGAAGAATGTGTCTGGCCAGACAAAAAATTCATCTGATTGGAAAGTACCACAGGATGGAGACTACGAATTTGTAAGTCTATACTTTGAAATTCAGTCAGTGTGACAATCTTTAAGAATTTTAGTCAGAGCTGCTGTAAGATTATTTCTTGTTTTGACAGACTAATGGAAACTTGAGGAGATTCTTATGGCTAATGCATTTGGATGGGGCATTTTGAAAAACTCTTTTTCTTTTGGTATTTGTCAGTAATCATAACCAGTCATTATCTGTATACTTTCCTTGTTTAAAAGCAAACAAAACGAACAAAACTGCCGGAGGACATGAAGGTACAGTCTGTCTTGCTTTACTTCCCCGTTAAAAAGAAAACAAAAAGCAGATGGTAGTTGGAAAATCCAAATCCTCAATGTGTGACAGAGTGGTGTTAGAACCATTGAATTTCCTTGTTCTTCTCAAGCTGTGGCACTGGGTTTTGTTTTATTATATAAGCATGAAGCTTGTCTTAATTGCTCTTTCAGATTCTTAATTTCGGTCTTCCTAACTAAGATTCACATGCTCATAATTTTCAGGAACTTTTCAGAAGTTCAAAGAAAGAGCTATTATTCATAAATTCGATTTAATTTTTATTTTTTTTTTGTGAGGGTGGACAATCTCTAGTTTGAGTTGGAAATGCCAGGAGCAGAGTACTGTGCTGGACAGTGTTCCCTGCTCATTTTCATGCAGCAATCCTTCCCTGTGAGCACCTGTTGCTCCCAGTGCACTGTGTGCCTGCCCTTGTGCTGCCTGTTCGTGCTGCCCGTGGCTCAGGTTGTCACGCTGTCAGGAGCTGGTGATACTCATTCCACCTTCACAAAGTGTGCGAAGAAAAATCCCTCTGCTAGTCACGACTCGAGGAGATGCTTCACTTTAAGGCTGGAATAACACCCAAAGCTTTTCATTATCTCTGTACATATTGTATGGGCTTACTGCTGTTACATACATTTTGTTGTCCTTGCTGCTCCTTCTCTTATTTTCTTATTCAGGCTGCAGGGACTCCTGTGTTCTCTCTCCTTTGCACTAGGCTATGTTTAGCCTGAAGGCTTAAAGTCACTGCATAAATATGTTTTGCAAGTACAACCCTCAAGCTGCGTGTGTGTTGCAGGGTCTGGGCCAAGCACATGATTCCAGTAGAGTCAGATACTTCATTTAGCTCATTCACTTTACATGCTGTGCCTTAATTTTATGATAAAAAAATTGGTTTTCAGTGTGTGGTATTTCCCAGGAAAGCTGGGCTGCTTTGGAGTATCTTGGGAGTCTTTTTGTAGTCTGCAGAAGGTGGCCCAAGGGGAAATTTGCTGTCATTATTTTACTTTCTGATTCAGTTGATAACAAATTTAGCAGGGTATTTCCAGTGAGTGTGATGTATTCCACAGGGCACACTTGGAGCTGTAGGTTCAGGGTGCACCCAGTGAGCACAGGGAGCACGGATAACACGAGGAAGGGTCAACGTCGTTCTAGCAAACGGGACCTACAAATATTTTTAGAACTTGCAAAGCAGTTATTTGACAAGTGTGACCCCGTTTACTGATTTCCATTAGTACTGCAGTATTGCCATGTGCACAGATTACCAGTGTGCTGGAAGCAATAAAAGTGAGCAATAAATCAGCCTTTGGGTCACCTTCCTGTAATAATTTGTAGAAATTTCGCTTCCCAGCTGTATGTATTTCTCTAGTTCAATTGTATGTGAATATTCCAACCTGCCTTGCATGGAAATTTTGGAATAGAGCTACTTGATTTTCTCTAGGGAAAGAAAATTGCTTGAACGCAGCCTTAATAAACAATGGGGGTGTTTGTATAGCCCTTATCTGAGGGTGTGGCAGCAAGCTCACATTGTAATGTATTCAGTGACTTAAAATGGTGTGTTTTTCCCATTTGACCAAAAATTGATCCATTTGATAGCTAACTATGGGTAAAAGTCATGTTTATTAACGATTTATTAATTAAAGGCATCAATGCAATAAGCATTGTGGAATAAGAAAAAAATGCATCCCCTAGGTGTATTCAGTACATCTGTCCTAGACCTGCCTGCAGCTATAACTTACTTCTGCATTGTCAAAATGGGCAGGTTTGAGCAGCCTTTTTTTATGGAGTTTGCAGGTTTCCAAGTAGAGATGAGATCAGTGAGATTCTGGGTAAATACTAGTTCCTCTGGGCCTTAAGAAATGATTGAAATATTATTGCTTTGTGCTGCTGGAGACTAGATAAATATGCCTTCTTTTCTGTATTCCTCTCCTTTCTATGTGAGTAGCACCTGGAGTCTCCCGTCCTCCAAAAAAAAAGGGCAATATTAAATTACAAAAGATTTTTTCCTCTTTTTCCCTGTGGCAAAACCATTTGACCTTTTCTTGACTAACATTGTTCCTCCGAAGCAGGCAAATAAGACACTATTTATATCACAATGGCAATGTCACGTTAGATAAGGGTTAGATTGAGTCAACCCCATCCACTGCAGAGCTGGAAATCCAGAGATGCTGTTCTGAAAGGTGATGAACTCCATGCCTCCCAGACGTGATGCTCTGCCTGTGTCCTGGTTGTGGTCAGAGATGGCTTTAAAATTAACCCAGAGTATTTCCAGCCTTGGATTTCTGAGGTAGAAGTTGTTATTAACTGATTAGTCAATGCCTGATGCTGTTAATGTTTATCCCCACTCACGCTTGAACAGGGATCTCTGAAGATTTAAACCCTGCTTGATTGCAAACAATGTTTCCAACAACATTATGATTTATTTAACATGGGGCGGGGGGGGAAATACTAATCATGGGCAAAATTTTTTCTTTTTAGGAAGAATATAACAAACTCTTAACAGGAGACTGCTGCAGGGGTAGGCTGTTAATGGGAAGGCTGCATTGTATGGAGAATTCCTAATTGCCATAATCAGATCTCAGAATTTTTGTAGTTGAATTTAATTTTGCCAGTGAACATTAGTCACATGCTGTTGCACAGACTTAATAATGCTAGAAGATTTGTTTAGACAACGTCCTACATTTTTTCACTTTAATCTTTCAGTAGTACTGTAACATATGGAAAAATTAGTTGTGCAGTGCTTCATGCCCTTAGGCACAGCAAACCTTTAGTTACTCCTATTTAAAAAGCCTTTTAACTGCTCTGAGCAGGTCAGTGTTCTAATATCACCTGTGGCTAAACTGGGATCACTTGTTTGTATTCTGGCCCTGCTTGAAAGGCCTTCAGTCTCACCAAACCTGTTGTAGCACATATTTGTGAATCAGCCAGTCATGAATGTTTTGTATTACATCACTAATCCTTTTATTGAAAAGCTGTTTTGTTAACAAATTTGCAGGTGCCAGCCACTCCTGGCTTATGGGAGCTGTGGTAACACTGAAACCTGTTCAGTTTTGTTTCATGAGTGTGGTTTTACTGATGAAAATCAATGGCAGTAGAGCCTCAGTCAGTCTGAAATTTTGCCACCATGATGCAACTGCTGCGTTTTTAATACCTGTATTAAACTTAGGTTTTACTCTTTAAGTCATAATTTTTCATATATTGGTGCGTCTTTGCTAATCAAGTATCCTGGGGGCATGTTTTGCATGTGAAGTGAAATAGGATATGAAGTTCTGACAGAGACTACAGCAAGAGTACTGCAGGACATCAAATCTTTCCACAGGGTTTGCACGTGGCATTGAAGCCGTTTGCTCCAAGACCTTTTTGATTCCAGCCCCTGAGTATCTGCCAAGCAGTATGTGCCTGTGTAAGGCAGCCTGTCAAGAGCTGGGTTGGTACAGGCACTTTTACAGTGTCTGAGCTGCTCTTGCTCTCGGTGCTTCCCTGGAAGAGCAGCAGGTGGGAGCTGGGCTGTTGAAGGAAGGCAGTGCCATTCCCCTGCAGGATCTTGGTGGAGAGCTGCCACCACCAGCAGTTGTTTTCTGCACTGGCAATCTCCATCCTGCTGCTGCAGCACTGGCAGGGAAGCTGACATTCAGAAACAAGGTTTATGTCTCTTTTCTAAGAAGTATGCTTCTTCCTTGGGGAAGAACTTAATTTACTTGCATCTCCAAGGTCTTGGTGAGTCAGACTTTTCCCGTTCCTACAATTATCCACAGCCATAATTTGGGTCTTTCCTTCTTGCTGCTTGACTTAATGAAGAGGATCTGCATTCACAGGTTCTCATTGAAGCAGAAAAACTTTGCAGCAGAAATGTTTTCCTTACAAAAATAAAATTAACATACGCCCTTGAGAGTGTCAAGGTTTGCAGCAGTAGAAGGAGTAAACACAGCCAGTTTCTCAGATTTCTGTGAAAGGGCTGTGCAAGGTGGCTCTGCCATGGCCTTTGTTCCCAGTTTCCCCACGCTGCAGTGGGAACCTGTGTTCCAGCTCTCGTGTTTCCATGCTGTGAGTGCCATTCCCTGCACTGGCTCATCATTTGAGCTCCTCTTGAGCAGTGTCTCGCTGCCTGCTGATGGGAATTTCTTTGGACAGGAAAGATTGCTGTGATTTCCCTTGGTTCCAAAACAGACTTTATCACTTTTTAGTGCTCAGTGTCATCTGTTTCTCTACTGCTGGGAAAGCCTGTCCTGCAGGCAATAGAACTGTGGCTTCTGAGATTTTTCCAGGGCAAAGGAAGGATTAGCAGGAGGTGTTAATTGCTGCTAACTGGAGGGAAGAATGCAAGTGCTGATCAGCTGCCACTTTTGTCAGGGCTGCACAGTCAGAGCCCCCATGTACAAGCACCAGTTCTGGTCTCCACCTCCCCATGTGCCCGGCAGAGATGGGCAGAGAAGGCGCTTTGCTGAGTTGCAGCAGTTGTGGGGTCAGACCCAGTTCTTGCCCCAGCCAGAGATCTCCTTCCAGTAACCACTGTCTGTCCTGTTGCTTCCCAAGTGCTCAGGCCACAGCTTGCTGTCAGTACCTGACTTCTCCTTGGAATGTGCTCCTTTAAAACTACTAGTTTTGAAATGAGATATCTTTGTTTCAAAAGCACCTGTAGACCACTTGCTGTGGCCTCTGGCTTTGTTTCCTTACACCGAACCCACCCAGGGTTCCTTGGATCTGGAAGCTGTAGGAGCTGGATGGTGGGTCACTGGGCCAGTGGGACAAAGGAGTGGGCAGCAGAAACGTATTTCACACTTGCAGTTGCAGTGTTTTCAGATAAGAGACAAAGCAAAGCAAAACATCAAGTAAACACTTATATTTTAATGAAGTCCAGTTTCTAAAAGTATATTTGCATCTTCTGGAGTTCTTAAATTATTTGCACTGCAAGAGTTGGTATTACAACTGCAGACTCCTTTAAATAATTACTTGATAGGACACCATGGTATTTTTTGTGTCTGTCTGTCTGTAAGCAGCTTCTAGCCAGAGCTTTTAACAGCTCCTACTTAGATTTTTCCTTATTACAAGTATAATGTAAATGAAACCTCTTCCTTTTCTTAAAGTAATAAAGCAAAATAAAATTTTCTGATTACTTGAGGCAACATTTCATTATGCTGCTCTCACCTGGGATATTCTGTGTGTTATTCACATCCTCATTTCTGTGCTTTTACTTAGCAGTTTGAAACGTTACATTGGAAAATTGTTGGATAGTTTATAGAAAGCTGAATTCTATCAAAGCAAGGCATTAGGATGTCAAAGCCTTAGGATCATGCTGTGTTTTTTGAGTCTGGGGGTAGATCAGCCTGACACTGCCTACAAATCTGAGGCTGCTCATGCGTGTCAGGTGTGGCCAGGCACGAAGGATGGACCCTGTGGGCTGGAGTCCAAAAGATGTGCAGGGATGATTCTCACGGCAGCACCATGCGCTGATCAGCCTGGCATGAACCAGCAGCAGTCACAGCTGGAACTCAGGTGCAGTGTCACATCCCTGTCATTGCCCCTCTGCTCCCCTGCACCACCCCAGAACAACTGCAGCTAAACAGGCCCATCACTCAGCACAGCACATTCCTCCTCCCTGCCAGGGGCTGTGCTGAAGAATGGCTGCATGCTGGAACCATCTGTTTCTTTCACTGGAGTTATTTATAGGGAGGAACTGTTAGAGGGCAGGTGATTTATTGCTTATCAATACCAGTAAACACGTTCTGCTTTACAATGGCCAGAGTCTCTAATTTATTGTATTCTGTCTGTGAAGGTGTCATTTGTCTTGTGAACAGCTTGTTGTCTGCGAGTACCTGGAACATTCAATGCCTTTAGTTTCTTTGAACATCCATTTGGATAGCATTTATTAGCAATCTAATATTGATGCTTTATAGCTTGACTACCTTTTGTCCTTCTAAAAGTTCAATCGATTAAAAACTTGAGAGTATTTTCTGTACAGTTGCTGGCTTTGAAAATGATGGCAGCCTGAATAATTGGCTCTCATTTTGTTGGAATTGGTCTTCAGGTCTTTGCTGGGAGTAGGAAGAAGGCATGCTGAGAATACAGGGATAAGGCAGATGCTAGAAGTACTTGCACTATATGGATGAGCTGCTGGTGTGTGACTTTTTATATTTATCATTATATAGAGTTTCCTGACTCTGCTCTGATCCTCTGAGGTTCATCTTCTTTTTACTTTTCTCCTTTAAGCAGCTTGATAAAGGTGTCAGATGCAGGCCTCCACACTAATCTTTCTGTTCCTCCTTTCTCCCATCCAGATTACTCAAGTGAATGATTTGAGCTGGTTACTAAGACTCCAGAAAGTCTGTCTGCTAGGACAGGAGCAAAAAAAACTTTATTAGAGTGTGCACATTTGTCGGTCATTTAAATGGCATTACTGAAAATCAAATAATCATGAGACTTCTATTGGATTATTATGAAACTTGCAATACATTCTTTGTTTTCAAAGAGTTCAAGTTTCTCTGACCCTTATGTGATGAATGAAGATTTATTGTTCCAAAAATTCATTTGAGTATCTATAGTTTTGTATAGAAGAAAAAAAAAAAGTCTGCTTAAAGTAGAGCTTTTTTTCAGTAACATTTTTCCAAGACTAAAACAAACACTTCGAGTGAATCTTCAGGGATTTCTCTGTCCAAATGTTTCAGCCTTTCATCTATCATGAACTCTTCTTTTTCCCAGTGGTGGCTGGAATAAAAATTACTTCTCAGGCACTGATTTCTTCCAATAGTCTTACTTTGAACGTAAAGTGAACTTATTTGCTCTGAGGCATTTATCAGTTTGAGAGAAAAAGCTGGATCAGGGTGGCTGATGGATATCCCTGTCTAGGCCCTATGGAAGTGGGGCAGGTTCCTGGTTGGGAAGCAAGTAAACCTGAGATATTTGTTTCTGCTGTGCTGAATCTAAAATAAAGGTTTCTTTCTGTGAGAGAGCATTAAGGCTATAACTATTTAATTTTTTTTATTGGTGGGAGAGAAACAGACTCAAATAAAAAGACTTTTTCTGACAACAGAAAGCAGTCCAGGATAGACAACTATTAACTTTCAAACCTGAATTGTACCCCCATGGTATCTCCTGCTTATTGAGAAAGATCTTGAAGTGTAGTATCTGGATGTAATTCCACTGTGAAGTATGATTTAGAAAAAGAGACAGGTTTCTGTGGCGTTTTATTCATTGGTTTTAAATGTCACCTGTCTTGATTCATAACATTGATGTCCCTTGAATGGATTTCCTTTTTTTCCCTTCAACCATCTGCCAAGAGTTTTTAAAGCTCTGTTAATTGTCTGTGTCTCTTTTAAGCATTACCTTTTCAGCATATTAGTATGTTCTTTGCAGCAAATACTTTTAATTTATGACACCTTTATTAAGGACAAATGGTTCATTTTGTCACCTTGTAGTCAAACATACAGTCATTTTAAAAATAAGCCCAGGAACAGCTTGGTTCTCTCTATTGTTTGTTAAGTGGTCTTGAATCTTCCGTGACATTTGCATAAGGAAGACACTCTGAACCTGACTGCAAAACTCATCGGATTCATGGCTGCATCAAACCACCAGTGTGGTTTACAGGGTTTTATAAACATTTCCAAATTTCCTTTATAACAAAAATAACAACAAAACCCAGAAGATACCACATTTGGTTTTAAAATTTCTTAGCGATATTTAAAATGTAAAAACGTTGTTCAGTGATGTGACTCTTGTATCTGCTGGGGAAGAGAATAGATTCCTGCTCTCTTCCATTTGGTAACAGGGTCATTGCTCACCACCTGCTTTCACTTTGGCACAAACTGACATTGATTGCAAAGCACTTACTGCCACAACTTGCTGTCAAATTTTCATTTTTTGCTATATTTTTGTATATAGCAGGCCTTCTGTGACATGAGGCTTTTAGACAAAACTTGCAGTGAGTGGGAAGTAAAATGAGTTGCTGTTGTTTGTGTTGAATTGCTTAGGTCATGGCCCTTAATGGAGGCTGAAATAATGTAACACGAAATCGACTTTATATCAGAGTATTGAGACTTGTAAACTCAACATCCTGGACAATCTTTGAGGTCCCTTTCCTGCTATAGAATTTAATCAGCTGAGACATTGACTGAAAGTTTTGTGGATAAACTAAGTGACTAACAGAACTTCTTCCAGGGTCTGTGATCATTAGATTTGTTCCACTACTGCTGTATGTTTAAGGTCAGGCTGCAACGTGCGTTTCTGCTTTGGGAGAAAGGGAAGAGGAATTAATAATTGAAGGTGTGATGTTGGAAAAATAATCTCTGGGCATACTGTATTCTTCAGAAAACCTGTTTGAGCCTTGTTACGCCTTGAAATCTGTTTTCAAGGCTGGATGTGTTCTTGGCACAGTACCTCCCTTAAAGAAAGAACACTCCTGCTCAAACAAGATCTATTTGAAATGCTTCTAAAATCTTCTTCCAACTCATCTGTCAGTACAAATGTTTTTAAAGGGTAATGTAGCTTAAAAAGACAAGCTTGTCTAGGTTTTTCTCATCTGTAGCAAAAAAAAAGGCTCCTTTTGGAGACTCTTTGCTTGAGGATCCTGTTATAGCTGCTCTGGATTGCCTCTTGGGAGACGGAGCCTCTGGACCATAAGTGCAGAGCCTTGTGATAAAGTCTCTATCAGGGCTCTGTGAATACTTTCCAGTGGGCAGGGTCTCATCTGGACAAGTGCCTGAAATGATGTGCTCTGTGAGGAGCAAAGTCCTCTCAGTTCTGACAGCTGGACCTGGTGCATTTGCCGAAGTATCCCAACAGGTTTGCCAGAGCTGGAGAGAAGAGCTGGAGAGGGACTTTGCAAGGGCATGGAGTGATAGGACAAGAGGTAATGGCTTTAAACTGAAAGAGAGGAGGTTTAGAAATATTAGGAAGAAATTCTTCCCTGGGAGGGTGGCAAGGCCCTGGCAGAGGGTGCCCAGAGAAGCTGTGGCTGCCCCATCCCTGGGAGTGTTCAAGGCCAGGTTGGGCAGGGCTTGAAGCAACCTGGGCTAGTGGAAGGTGTCCCTGCTCATGGCAGTGGATTGGTCTTTAAGGTCCCCTCCAACACAAACCATTCTGTCATTCAGAACCAAAACTTTGACCTTCAAGAAGAGGGAGAAAGAGCAGCTTAATGCATATGGACTGATACAGTCTAAAAGGAATATTATTCCAAAACTAAGGGTTTAATTCCTCCCTGTTTTGTGTCTTGCCACCATGCAGGATTGTTATAAATGGATGCCCAAGTAATAATGAACAACTGGGGAAACCTTTCAGAGCAAAGTGTGCAGGTCCATGTGACATGGATTTTAGGGAAATGGTTCAGTGGGGGACTGTCCCAAAAAAGTATTTGTTTCTGAAATATTAAGTACATGCCCCTGGTTTTAAAGACAACTGCTCGGGCGTGCAGCTATTAATTTTTTCAAAATGCCCTGGAAATCTCTGTAATTCAGTCTTTCCTCAGAAAGCTTTTAATTCTCTCTCCTGTCTTCTTTGCCTTCAAATTGCAGCTGTTGCTTCCTTTCCCTCAGTGTGGGAGGGGAGGCAAAACAGGGTTGGACCAAGGTTTTGCAAAGAGCCTCACTTTTAGGTACAAAAGGTAGGGAACTGGTGGGATCTTCCTGGAAACAAATCCCCTTCAGCAGCTCTCCTGGAGTCACAAATAAAATGGGAGACTAAGACTCAAATTAGAAACATTTGTTGAATAATGCTTAATACTCTTAAGTGTTAATATAAACAGGCCCAAGTTATTTAAAACTATAATGGCTTCTTGCCATGGATGATGTAGTCTTAAGCCTTTGAAACTGAAACTGTGTGTTTTAAACCTTCACTTTGCATTGCAGATTTGAATGTGTGAGGTCTTCTGATGTGTTAATGATACTGATGCACCAGTAGAGAGCTTCTCACTCCAGATCATTAATGAAGGCTGTATTTAAGTACTGATTTAGTGTTAATTAATTGGATACCACTTCGTTACATTTGTGTTTCATACTGAGCAATATTGTATGAATGAATAACTCTTAATTCAGGTATTCTTACTTGTTCGGTTGTTCTGCTTTATTCAGGATAAGTGATCCTAAATAAAGAAATTTATTGTTAATCCTTCAGCGAGTAGAGCTCTTAGGAGCAGGGGAGAGAGCAAGGAAGGGTATGTGGGATTGGAAGGAAGGTCCATTACAGGCACGTGTTCCCTTGCTGGCAGAACTTAGTTAAACCTTTCAGAGTTGTAAAAAAAATGTATTTGGTTTAAAGGAATCAGCATTTTTCTGACAGATTGTTTTTCTTTTAAAAAAGAGAGAAAAACCCCACACTGGTCAGCTGTATCCTTTACAGTTGAGTTGTGCAGCTAGCCAGATCCTCAAAGCCCAGTGACATGATTTATTTTAGCATGTTCAGAGGTATTTCGGTCCTCTTACTTAAGAAAATTAAAGCATAATCACTTAGAGGAGGAAAAAACCCTCTGCTGTGTTTCTCCTTAATCAAACCTCTGGCAAGCAAGTGATGCTCTTTTTTTCTTTTCTTTTTTTTTTTTTCCTTGCTTGTCCAGACAAGCTGACCTTTTAGCTTGGTTTGTAATTCAGTTACTGAAAAAAAAACCAGCAGTGAGATAACTTGTTGTTGTGGTTACAGGATTAGTCAGCCACTTTCTAAGTTCCTAAAGGATTTTAAGGTTTGGACTTCTTGAAGTTCAGTGCTGCAGAACAGCACTGACACAATTTGTCATTCCCTTTATTTAGATTGTGTACAATACTTGGAATGATTTTGGAAATGAATGGTGTTATTCATACTCATAATTGACACTTAAGGCTAAAAATGGAAATTTAATCTTGGATCTTAGAAGATTAAAGTGAATTGGTCTTTTTTTTTTAAAAAAAAGCTCTATTTTTTTTTAATGACCACTCACCACTCATATCAATGAGTAGTGCTTTGGATGGGTTTTCTTCCTTAATACAACTGCAGCACAATTCTGAGGGTAATAACAGCCTGCAGCGTTTCTATGGTTGTGTTGGCAGTGAAACCAAAACTTTCTTGAGCCTTTTAAGGACTACAGTAAGAATTACTGAAGTGCAGTTCTTGGCTAAGAGCAGCCCAGGGACGCAGGCTATGACGTTCCCACAGTTCTGCAATCCCTGTTCCTTGGTAATCACTCTGCATAATCACTGCACCGTTCTGTCTGGGTAGCCAGGGAGAGCTGGATGTGAACTGTAATCCTCCAAAATTGGGGATTTTCTGGTCTCTTTCCAACAGCAAAGCTGCTCCCTGGTTTCAAGGAATGGGGGGGGAAACTTCCAAACCGTAGGGAGGGTGGGAAAGCAAAGATGCCTCTTACTTGGTGAAGGAGCAGCCGTGTGTCCCAAGCATGTCTGTCTCTTCCAGAGCAGCCACAGGAGTTTGCTGCTCAAAGTACACTTGAGGATGGTCCTTCCTAAGCCAGCAGGACTTACACAGGGTGTAAGTCCAGCCCGAGATAAGAGACAGTGGAGCAGTAAAACTGTGGCAGTTCTTGGAGCTGTGGTTGTGTGGCAGCTCAGGAGAAGCCTCGCTGAGCTACCAGAATGCCAAGCTAAGAGAGACATCTTGGCAGTTGTCCTTCCTGCAGATGAAGGACAGAGGGGAGTTTAGACAAGATCTTCCCAGTGTGTCTGGCAGGTAAAAGGGCTGGAAGGAGAGTGGCACGCATGACCCTCCAGTAATCTGTAGGGAGGGCACAGATACAATGGTTTCGTGTCGTGCACCTTTATTTTAATCAAATAAGCAGAGCTACATGGAAAATTAACTGGGGTCCTTACTGGTATTGTAACAGTAAGATCTTTCACTTTCGGTAGCTATAAAACTCCACATCTGTGCAGGTAAGATGAGCTAGAGAAACACCTCATCTGGGAAACCCTGGGTCTCCTCTGATATACCTCTCTGTTAAAATAAGTTTTTGCAGTTCAGCCAGGGATCAAATGCTGAGTGTGTGATAGTGTCCTTCTTCCACAAAAAGCGATGCTGTGATTGCACTTAAATATTTAACTGTTTCAGCTGCTTGACTTCCACTGACTTAAGCTGACTTGACCTCTAGAATGATGATCTGGTTTGAAAGGTGGGTGTTATTTCTTTGTGGAAAGCCATCTGCTGTTCATATGAGGTGGCCTGAAACCACTGTCTCCAGATGTGCAGATTCTATTCTTTTTCTTTGGGAATTTCTGGCTGTACTGCTGTTTTGACTTGTGCTGGATGCTGCAGCCCATGATGTGTTTTGCTAGTACATTGCCTAAATAATTAAGATGCATTAAAAGCAGAAGCTTGTGCTGCTGAGACTTATTTTTCAAATCCTTTGAAAGATTAATATCTGTATTTTGAATCTTGCATGAAATCCCACAGTGACGTGCATTTCATCCTCTGCTTTCATAACAGAAACTTCACTGACATGCTAATGCTAAAAGGGGGGAAAAATGAAGATAATTAGTATTTGTGTAGGCACAGGGGCTTATTCTGATTTACTGCAGCCCTGCTGTAGAGTGGCTGCTTGACGGATCTGTGAAGCTGTAGGGACCTGACAGTCATGAGGAAAAGTGGGCAGAGAGAGCCTGTAGGTTCTTAGGTTCTTGTGTCCTTTGCATTTGACAACTTAAAGTGAATAGATAGTTAATGCCTGCTCATACCTTACATCAAGGCTCATTTATGCTAGAAACATAAATGAGAACAAGGCACTTAATTTTTAGCTCAGTGATTGAATGTATGCCAAGTGATATTGAGGCAGCATTTCAGGAAAAATGCTGTGGAAAAAAATGGCATGCTATTCCAGCACCAATTTATATCACCATCCTCAACCCCTAAAGTCTGTGTAGCGTGAGAAATCACCTTCTATGTTTAATTTTGGGCAGAGAAATTGAATACTTTTTTTGCTGGTTTAAAAAAAAAAAGGACATAGTACTATTGAGTAATCTCTTCCTTCAGAGTGTACTTGATACGAGCATGTAATTTATACCGTGTTTAACCAGTCTTTCAAGTTATAGAAAGCTAATTCCCGAATAATCTCAGCTCTTACACTTGTCAGAGCTCACATTCATGAATCCTTGAGCTCTGACACTTCTCCCTGGCTCGTGGTCCTCTGCAGCACCAGTGCACTGCCATGTGCTGCAGGCTGGGTTCTGTTCCGTTGCTACAAATAGTCATGGCAAGTGGCATCCGATGGTTGATCACCTCCCAAAAATAAAACTCTGCTTGAGGAGGTGACAGAAGAAAAGCTCAGAAGCTGGGTTGGATACACGTCAAACTGATGGACAGGATCATGGAGAAGGAAGTACAAGTGTGCTCTTGGTTTTATCTCAAGGGAAGCATCTTGATGGCATTGCTGATACCCGAGCTCAAGGACAGTAGGGGTTCAATTAGTTTCTTCTATGAAGAGCCTCCCTTTCCAAAGGACATCTGAACACTTAATAGACTACATGGAGGAATTGTTTTGTAATTGTCTTTGATATGTAGCCACTTCTGCTGGCAAGTGTGATCACCAGTAGACTCCTGTGAGGGGCTTCCATTCAGCTGTAGTCCCAGTTGGTTGTTCTGGGTTTGTTTTTCCAAAGTAGTCTGTTGCTACTATATTACAGTGGAAATATTTTTCATAATTTCTAACAGCAAATTCCTATTTGGCATTTAATGTTTAGCATAGCTTGGATATCTCAGTTTGGATAAAACCCCTTCTCAAGTCATGTTTAGAGTTTGCCTGTCCAAATACACACAAGTAAATGATGAGTTGTGCTCCCTACTGATATGATTGATGAGTTTCTTTGGGGAGCTTTGATCACTGGGCATGCAGTCGAGAACTGTTAGATTGCAGCATGAAACTAGGCAGAAAAGGAAGCTTAAACAATAAAAGCTCTGCTAAATAGGTAATTAATTTGTTTTTTCTTTAGTTCCCATCTAGCTCATATCTTTTCTACTAAGAATTTATTTCCCTGTGTAGCGTGGGAAGCTGCAATTTTATTACTTCTGTATTTTAGTCTTCAAACTCCCACTGCCCCTTATGAAGTGATAATTGCTAAAGCCAGTTTTTCTAAAGGCTATTTAAAACTTAAAAGTTTGACATCAAGTTATGTTGAGCAGTAAATGCCACCTGGAATATCTGGGTGAAAGGCAGAGAGAGCGATTGCTGCAGCTGGGTGTTTCCTTTCTAAAAAGCCACGGGCTCTTGTGGGAGGATGTTCAGAAAATACTCTGAGCATGTGGAAGACAAGTGTTCAAACTCAGAGAAATCATGGTAGAGGGCTGAGGAAGGAGAGAACAACTTCCTAATTTTATTCCTAGGACTGGCTGTAGAACCAGGACTTGAAAATATCTTCCTTCTGCAAAGCTGTTCAGATGCTTTCACCATGACGAAAGTAACCTCATCTCGTCAGTATCGTACATATTCTGGTTTTGTTCCATAAGTCAGGGTGCATCTGCACATTTGAAAAATGATGGTAGAAGAACTGCATCCCCTCCCTGGGGATGGAGGGTTCATGTTTGGCAAAGGCTTCAGGACTTCAAAGATGGTATCTAAAAGCAAAGCCCAGATAGATTGAAACGTTGCAGACATGCAAGGAAAAGGCTTTGTGCTAAATCCAGAGATCAGATTCGGTGTCAGTAAGTAAAAAGAAAGTTTCAGGAGGAACATGTTTTCCACTTGCTCCAAGATAATATTTGTTGATTCCTGTGCAGTCAGTAAGCTAGAGCTTTGCTGAAACTCTTTGTTGGGGGAGAAACATGTGAAAGCTGTTGGGAAACAGCTCCTTTCTGTTTGATGCTCATAATTCATGCAGCAAGAGGGTTTTGCTGGCAGTGTTTTTGCTAGAGGAGCAAATAAGAATGGTAGCTGAAGTGACTCAGGGGTTACTGGATGGCCATATTTATGTCAGTAGTGCAGCCTGGTCCAGACAGGTGTGACCTTGTGCTGTTGAGGGACCTGAGGAATATGCCAAGTCCCAGACTGGTCAAGATACAAATCTTGCTGCAGGCAAACCAGCACGGGTGCTCTTCAGTGTAAAGACCATGGGTACCAAGAGAACTGTGATAAATCATTTACATCACCTTCTAATTCAAAAAGCTTTTACTGCTTGGGTTTTCTGGTTGGTTTTCGTGAGGACAAGGCAGGGACTGAGTTAATTCTCCAGACTTTATGTTTTACAACATATTTTTTTTGTTTTTTGTGAAACAGAAGTCTGTTTAAAAATACTGTGGCAGGGTTTTAGACTGCTTCCTGCTTAGGACAGAACACTATAGGTATAAAGTTCAGGCCATGGTGCCCTTGAATATCGAACCATGGCTATGTCTAGCATGTCTGTAGAGAGCTTGTATTTATTCTCCTTGTGCTGCTTAGGTTCATTTACATTCAGTAGAATATCATGTTGCTGTGACACTTTACCTGACTGTAAGAAATGGAAGTGTTTGGGGTTTTTTTTCCCCCTATTTTTCAAGTGATGATTTGAAAGGATGGCAACTCAGAAGCAGTTTGCTGAGTTGAACATTATTCAGTGGGGTGATTGTCTGCAAATCTGTCTGAAATGCTGACAAAGGAATGTCATGAATAGCTTACAAATCTTCTCCTTGAGGAAGAAAGTGTATTTCAAATGATGTGTTCCTGATTTGTCCATCATTACTGTGTATGTATGGGAAGGCTGTAGGTTATGTCCTTCCAAAGGATGTAATTGTGTATGTCCTTCTGAATTATACAGTAGATATCATCTGCATATTAAAACAAGATGTTGCTGTGTCAGTGGTGTCTGAGAGGCTTTCAGATGAGCACTTGCACCTCTGATATTTGTCTTCAGTTGGGCATTTTTACAGAGTTAGGATCATTCTCAAAACCTTGAGTAAAAATACAACTGTTAATCAAATGGTTAAAAATTAGCTTTCTGCACATACACCTTTGATGGAACAGCTTCACTGTACTGCCTTCTCTCCATTTTGATAGATATGTTTGACCAACCTTAGAGCAAGTATTTTATATCTGTCTTTACATTTGAAATGAGATTCCTTCCTTTAAAAGTTTATATTTGATCAGTGTGGACAAAAATAGATAGCTTTTACAGAGACACTTAGACTTCTTACAGCAGAGGAATTGCTGAGAAGTGAGGAGAGGAGTGGGACTGAGCCCGTGGCTAAAACCAGCTCTAATTGCAGCTGCTCAGCACTGAGACTTTACCCCGAGTAACCGTCTGTCATGAGATGCTGTCCTTGTCCTTCTTGTCTTATTTTGCTCCTGGCGTTTCACTAAGAGAATAATGTCAGTGTCCCAGGAGTGTGCCACTGCAGAGACAGAGATATTGGCGTCTAAAACTTCATCTCTGGCAGAAAGTCTGTCTGTGGTGTTGACTTCCAGTGAAATGCCATGCAGCAAAGTGAAATGGAGGCCGTCACACTTTAAACAGTTCTTTTTTTTTTTTAAATCTAAAGATGTGTGTGAGTGTGGAAGGACAAGCTGAGTAATCGCCCATCCCAGGTCCCCAGGCTCGTGCTGGCACAGCCTGAATCACAGCAGGAGCAGAGGGCTGGGTGTCCTCTGCTCTGCGTGGGCACGTGGCTCTCATTAGTCACTGGGGGCTGTCAGTCTCTCCTCAGCTCATCTGGGCTCAGCAGTCACGTTCTGGACCTTCTACCGGTGCTGCCCTTTGGCTTCTCTGCCTCTTTCAGGAGCTGCGTGGCATTCCCAGGGGAAAACGCTGTGGTTAGTTCATCCTCACCAACACACAGCCCTGCACACAGGATGTTCCTGTGTGCTGCCAGATTTTTGCACTGCATTGCCCTGCCTCCCTTCCTTCTCCCACCATCCCTCTTCTGTTTAACCCGTGATCAGGCTCCGTATGTAGCGACTTTGTTGTGCGTCACGCGGCTGCGCAGGTAACACACTTCCCAGTTTGTTCATATTAATATCTATCTGTGGGCTTTTGCCCACTCCAGTCTTAGGAGTACTCTGGCATCTTCCATACTGTTAACCATCTGTCCTGGCAAACACAGTCCCGGGAACTGTCAAAGCCATCATGTCCCTTGGCAAGCAGCTCTCCCAGTCAGCAGGAAGACTTTGTGTGTCAGTATCCACGGAGGGTGTCCCAAGATGCTCGATCATGTTCAACAACAGCAGTAGGGCAGTATTTTCTTGCTGCACCTTCTCAGGTCTGGAGGGACCATCGCTGTGCCCTCTGCTCCGCCAGCTCTGGCACTGTGTTTCTGGCTGTAACAGCACCCAGCGTTGGGTGATGGTGGAGAAGGCTCAAAGGACACCCATGGAAGATTGCAGCCATTCTGACGTCTAACAGTTGGTTTAAGCCTAGAGCAAGGCATTTTAGATCTGTTCCAATACTCTTTCAGCAGTCTAGCACTGGGTACCCTGGGAGAGCTGACAGCCCTTTGCTCCACTGTAGCTGCTTAGTATATATGTTCAGTACTTGAATTACTATTTTCTTCTGTTTTGCATTTTAATTTGACTTTTCAATTCCCTGGACTGTGAGGAAGGGGAATATTGAATAATTACCTGCTCCATAATAAATTAGTGTGAAAAGGCAACTGGTGCCATGCATCAACTTAAACTGCTGCCTGGTAAAGTTGCATTAATGTGTATAAATAATGTATATCTTCGCAGAGGAAGTACTTTGTCTTTCCAATGAACAGTTGCATGATTGGAGAGGCCAAAAGACTGTACCTTTAGCAGAAAGGTTGTGTTTCAGGTGTGCCTGGATTATTAAAGTGAATTGTGATCCTGTAACTGCAACTAGGAAAGATCTTATTTAGCCGAATATGCTAAAGAACTTCAAAAGGCCTTGTGAGAAATCAGCTAGCAGATGACTCTGTGATTTGGGCACTGGTATCTCTTCCACCTCAGGAAGAGGGATCAAGGTTTCTGTCTCTTACTATTACCTTTAAGGACTGATGCAAACTGCCATTAAACATTCATTTGTTGCTTTATAATAGGCAGCAAACATTTTACTGTGTCTTTTGGTTCAGAAATGGCTTGAAGAATTACCATGACAGCTGACTAATTAACAGCTAAACCAGGACAGCACCACTTGCATGTAGCTGAAATAAAGATAAATCACTTAATTATGACATTTGTGAAAGTCAAAAAATTGACAGTTCTTTGTGCACAAAAAGCCCCAGATTATTTTGCATGTTCTTAGCATCCACAGCAGGTGCTCACTGATAGCAGATGCTGCACAGTCATCCCTGTACCGCTGCAGTGGCTGCAAAACAGTGTCTCCAGTGTGTTTCTGATGGTCCCTTGGTTTTGGATAGGAAAAGGACTGGTGTTTAAGTGAACATTTGAAGCCCTTCCGTGCCCATGTTTTTTTACATTGTCCTAAAATCCTGTCTGTCCCACAGGCTGTAGCTGTGGACCGTCTGTATTGTCCAGGTCACACTTGGCATCTCTAATCACACAGTAAAACTTTTCTGTGGCAGTTCTCAGCCAACTGGCATGGACAAGAGAGCCAGCTAAACAAAGGGCAGGCAGAGAGGGAATTCATGGCTTGTCTAGAGTAGCCTGACATCTTCATATGTGCAGGAAAATATGCATTGAACTTGCATAGTGTATTAGTATGAGGCTGGCCTGGTGTGTGTGTCTGTGCACTGGGATTCCTGTCTGAATCCTCACCGTGATTCAACTACAGCCTGATTGTGCATAAGTGCTTTTTTATTCAAATGCAACTTTTGTCAATGATATTTTTTTATTCCTGTTTCCCTCTGTCTCCTTTCATCATCTAGCAGAAGGAAGTTTAGTTGCAAGGAAAGGGGTGGGGAATAGAACTTTGCTTCTCTTCCATCTCAATGCAGCATTTCTGTTCTAAGCCTGAAAAATGAAGCGTTAGAAAAGCAGCTCAGTGGGGGCAACATTTCACTGGTTGTTTATACGCTCCCACTGTCACTAAATAGAGCATGTAATGTACCTGTGCAATGAGCAGAAGCAGCCCAGTGTCCTGAGGCTCACACCAGTCTCAGTGAGAGCAGCAGCCTGGAGCAGAACTCGGCCACCTTTTCCTGTCGGAAGGTTTGTCGTGACCATCAGATGGGCAGCAGGGGTGGCGGCTGCACTGATGCCAATGTCTGTCCTCCTTTTGTCTCCCTGCTTAGCTGAAGACGTGGAGTGTGGATGAGCTCCAGAGGAGGCTCTCGGCCCTGGACCCCATGATGGAGCAGGAGATCGAGGAAATCCGCCAGAAGTACCAATCCAAGCGGCAGCCGATCCTCGATGCCATCGAAGCCAAGAAGCGGCGGCAGCAGAACTTCTGAGCCACGGGTAGAATGTTCTTCCAGCCTCAAACAATCAGCTCCCTGCTTTTATGACTACTGAATGGATTGACTTCTATTGAAATATGCTAGCAAAATAGAGGGCAATACTTCTGCTCGTTTATTTTTCCATAGCACCTTTGTGAACTCAGGAATGCCAGTACGTGGAAAATCCTGGTGGTATGTTTTAATGTTAGGCATATATTTAAAACATTATTCCGAAGGAGTTCTGTTACTGTTTTTAGGAGGATTGTTTTTAAACCAGAGGAACAGATAGAAATAGGCTAATGAAAGTTGGCTCACTCTCTTTTCAACTGAACTGTCAGGAGTCCATTTTGGTTTAAGTTAATATGAATTGTGGTATTTAACAGCTGCATCTTTTGTGGGCTTTTTTGTTTTACTTTGTGAGTGCACAGACTCAATTTCAAGCTGTTAACTGTCTTTTTCTACTGTTAAGGTACTGATAAGTTTTAGGTCACTGAAGAGAGCAGGTGAGAACTTGTACAAACTGTTCCAGCCTTTTGAAAGAAACTTAAATCTCATTTTTTACAAAGCCTGTAATAAGCCCCATGCCTTACACTGTGTGCTTTAAGCAAGTGTGGTTTCTTCAAGACCTCAGTTTTGTCCTCTTTTTTGTGTCCTTTATGAATTTATATAAGTAGTTAAAGCATTTTGTGCCTCCATAAGAAATTATGTTCTGTAATTTAAAATCCACACTGACTTAAAACCAAAAGCCAATCAGTGATCTGATTCCCCTTTGTCTGTCTGTTTGAAAATGTCCTTCGGGGAGACCCTGCTGACAGTGCAGTGCTGGGGAAAGGAAACAGCACTTGAATGAGGGGAAGTTGTGTGAACCTCTCTCAGGAATTGGGTACTTCAGCTGTGTCTGAGAGGACTTAAAAATCTCCATGACTTGTGAAATGTTTGTAGGCTTCATTTCAAATTTATGTCTTTAGATGCTTGAATAAAAACTTGATTTCACAATCCTTCACATTTCTGCAAGGTTTAGCACATCAGGAGAGTTGAACTGAAAGTAAAGACTGTTGAATTAACAAAGATGTGCATTTATGGTGGTGAAGCAAAGGTGGAGTTGAAGTGGATGAGAAGACAATTACTGATGTCCTGCTGGAAGAGGTTCAGTCTCTTCCAGTTTCTCTGAATGTTCTTGTGTTCGTTTGTTGTTTTATTTTATTTCCCTGCTGTTCCTGCCCAGTAAAGTCAGTCAGTGACAATGCCCTGGCGTGTACAATCGCTGTGAGTTTGGTGCAATCGGCTCACGCCAGAGAGGGGAGAGTGAAACAGAAGAAGCAAAGAGCCTGTTTGCAGGGCAGAGTCTGAGAATGCCTCTGCCCTGAGAGCTGTAAGAGCAGAGGTGTGTAGTTTTAGGTGTTCCCAGCATATGATGAAATGTTTGGACAGAGCAAGTATTTCTACCAATCTATTTTCATTTTGCTCTGATAGAGGGAACAGTTTCCACGTCGATCTTCTGAAACAGGCCTTGGTACATCACCTACATAATTAAACAGCAATGTCTCCCGAACCAAGTGCTGCTAGAGAGGTGTTCATTTTGTGCCTCTGTAGGCTCTTGTTTTCCCCTCAGAGCAGACTCTTGGCTGTGCTAACAGGTCTGCTCCATAGCTGTGAAAGGAACCAAGCCATTCTTACCCTCTGCAGGTCTGGTTGCATCAGTTTGTCTCCGTTTGATATGCATGGGGGTCACAGCTGTGCTGGAGACCAGCAAGCTGTCCCTGAGGAAAAGGGAGGCAGTAAGCAGTGCATGTAGGGTGCTGAAGGAAGACTACATCCTGGGATAACCAGCAATTTGATAGTCTCAGGTACTGGGAAACATCAGGGCTCGTACCATGCTCATTGGAATCTGTGCAATACGCTTTGCCCTGATCTTGTCTTTATTAGGAGCAATATTCATGAGCATCCTTTGCATCAAAGAAACTCCTCCAGCTTAGGAGGGAGTTCTCTGCTCAGTGCTGGGCCTTGTGTTAGTCACTTGGATGGATCTTACCCTGCACCTCTGGTGTGATGGGCATACAGACAGGTGTCATGGTAACTGTGCACTGCCTGCGTGTGGTGTGGATCAGACAGGTTCTGCTGGGAGTAGTTTTACTTGTGCACTGTGTAGATAACTTTGTAGTGATCAGAGGGCATTAGAAACCTCAAGTTTTAGGTGAAACACCACGGGGTGGTGTCTCTTTACAGAATATGCAACCTGTGACTGCTGTAACTGAATGTAAGCACTCTTGAAATGCTCTGCTTTGCTGACTTGATTGTCTTAAAATATAGCAAATGAACCAAAATAAGTAAAACTGGTCCAATGGCTTAACTGTCTTTGAACCTTTCTCAAATGCTTGCAGTGGCTGAGACTTAATGATGTTTCTTGCACTTAGAGCTGTAATGCAGAGAAATTATTTTCTCTTCAGTGATTTTCAGTCTGTTAGAGAAAATATTTCCCTTTTTGGTCCCTTTGCAGAGTGTCTGGGAGGACAGTATCTGTTCACTTCTCGGAGTCCTCCAGGCTAAGACCAAGTCTGGTACCATAAGGGAAGACTGTTCTGACAAAGTTTTTAAGCAAAAAAACTTGCACAGTTGTGAGGCTACATTTGTGTGTTCCCTGGGTCCATCTGCATTGCCAAAAGGGTTCTGGACAAACTGTTCTCTTTGCTTCTAAAACCCAGAGATACTGATGATGTCAGTCATGTGAGACTTACAAATGTGAAGTTTGTAGCTTTAACTTTTTTGTAACAAAGAAATTAGCAACACTGGCATAAACTGCTGACTTGAAATGCTATTTTGTAAGATCTGGCTGTTTGTATATAATAGTGTTGGGTCTTTAGTTTGTATATGTATGAAATAGTAACTTTTATTGCAGTCCTCTCAGTTTGATACCGATTTTGTTTGATCTTTCTCAAATACCTTGCCTTATTTGTTCAAAGGGACAAATAAACTGTCCCTAGATGAAAGTGTCAGTGTCGTGACTCATATTTGTGTATGAAAATAGTTTGGTGTTTTATTGCTTATCGGGACAATTTTTAACGTGATGGACCTCTAGTCAGCCAATGTTATGCAGCATGCTGGGGGAGAGTACAAACTTTCAGGAATACAGGCAGTAAACACGTCAGATAAACATTTTTGAACTGGCAGTTCCCCACAGTGAGGAGCATGGGCAGCCCTGCCTGCAGCTCCAGTTATGCAGGAGAGCCATTTGCCCTACAGGGGGCTCTGGCAAATGGGGATGCTGAACTCTGCTGTAGATCCTTGCTGTCTCTGCAGCAACTCCCGTGAGCCTGCGGTCAGGTTTGGGACTAGGTATCCACCTTCCTACGCAGCAGGTGAGGGTAGAGGCTCACTCCTAATTCTGGCTCGCTTGGAGCTTTCTAGCTCAGAAACAGATGAAGCTGACAGTGAGTGGGTGCTGCCTTCCAATGGTGAACTGTTGGCTTCGACGTGGTTTCCCTGAGCAGTTACTAAATCCATCCCGGAGGGATGACTAACGGGAGCAGCGACAGGATTCATTCAGGAGTCAGCTTTGGTTAGCAATCCCGGAAGAAACAAAATAGATGTGAGCTTCTAAATGCTAGGAAGGAGTGTGGAAATCAAAGGGAGGGAGGCTGCAGGCATTTCTAGTAACGGGGAAAGCCTGGAGCTCTCCCATATTCTCAGCAATGCTACCAGGATACTGCAGGGCTGCAGAACAAAGGGAGGGTTGTGTTCATGTGTGCTCCCTCCCTGCTGGCAGCACTGCACCTGCTGCACAAATATTAACTGCATATAACCAACAAACCCAACACTGACAAGTGTGAACTGGGGGCTGATGTTTAGCCAGGTTTTTCTCCCTGATAAGGGGAAAGGTCAACTCTTCACTATACCCAGAGCCCCAGCAGTTGTTAACAACTGTCAACACCAAGGTTCAGGGGCTGCTGTACCAGTGTCCTGTATGCCCAGCTACTCATTTCCTACACCCTCATTTTGTCCCATTTCCTCCTGTCCACAGGCCAGAAGGGTCTGAGCTTGGATAAATGCTCTGAGCATTGGCTGACAGCCCTGCCTCAAGAGCTGACAATTTTTCATTGCACTAATCACTCTGGCAAATTTTTGAAGGGTCAAACCAGGAAACAGCCATCAGCTGTTTCCACACTGAAAGTTAATTGTCCTTTAATTTAAGAGCCCAGGAAGATAGCCAATTTAAGAACTTTAAAACAGTTCAATTCCATCTATGAAGGACAGACAGTCTGTTCTTCTCCCCTCTCAGCTGTCACTGTTCAAATCAATACAGCGCTGGAAACAGAGGGAGCCCTGAGTGCCATCCTGAGTGGTCACAGCAGCCTCTTGCAGACCTGCCTCTGCACAGGCATTGGATGACTGAGCTGTAGGGTGGATTTTCCTCAGCCCAAGGGGTTACAAGCTCTGGACCATCACTCCTTCACCACAGAGTAGATGGTCTTGAAAGGTGTGGAACAGTTTCCCCCACCACTGTTGCTCTCATCAGACTCGAGGTCTGGATGTGAATGTTCGTCGCTGGTTTTGTGTTCCCTGCACACCTGACCTGTAGTTTTCATCCCCTGAAATGGTGTGACCTGTCTGGGCATATTTGCTTAATTTAATTTCACGCTCTCAAGACAGTTCATTTGGCTTTCTCAGATGCTTAGAATGGGAACCTTGAGACATGTGTTTCCTACAGCTAAGTTGACAGCTGTGGTTCACATAAACCACTATCAGGAGAAAGTGTTTTAGCATTACTTTGTGAAAGAATAGAATTATTGCACCGTCTTTACTGATCTTGTTACAGAGTTCAACAAATACAAGTAATGCTGATTTAACTCGTCAAGCAGTCAGCTCAGATTTTACTGAGATCAGCAGGGCTGTAGGAACCTGTGAGCAGGAGAAATCCCAGAAACACTGTCAGTGAGGAGTTGTCCCTTCCTGCAGATCAAGCCTTTTAAAATCTCCCAGTTTTCCAATAACCAGCTGAGTGCACAGACCACGCTCAGGGTAGTCACGGATCTGAAAGCTGGCAGTAGGAAAGAAATTTTAAACAAAAGTAATGAAGTTTACTTTGTCTCTTTGAGCAGAGTTGTCTAATTCTCAGCTGCATTAAATAGCTTAATAAGGTCACTCCTTAATCACCATTCCCTGGAGGCAAGAGAGTCATGCTTTCATCAATCATTTTGTGAATGTGGAAAGCAGCTTTGTAGGAATAACCTGATAAAGTGTGTAATTGATTTACCCACTGTACCAAATGAAAACGCAGTCACTCAGGAAAACTGATTAGGGATTAGCAAAAGAACACGAGTTTCCTACTTGCCTTAGAAATAGTAAGTCAGCCCCGTCCTGGCCGCCCGTTGCTGCACAGACGTGTCTCTGTAGCGCGAGCGTGGGCTGTGCTCACCCACTGCTGCTGGGCACCTTCCTGCACCCGGCTCTTCCCTGCTCTGCACAACTCCAGCTCTGCTTGATCTGCCTGCACAGCAGTGGGAGGATTTTCCTAGTGCAGTTACTCAGAGCCATACAAATCCTAATGTCTTCACAGAGTGCAGGAGGCTAAAAAAAGAAAACATCTTTTGTGGCTTTCCCAAACCTGAGCTTGGAGCTCTTGTGCACCAGATCCCTCTGAGAGCTGTTGGTGTTCCTGTCCCAGAGGGGCTGGAAGGATGTCCTGCATTGCTTACAGCCCCAAAGGTAGGGGAGCTTTTCCCTTGGAAAGATTAGCAGCTTGTGGACTTTTATTTTTATGATGGAAAAGCTCTCAAAGGAATAGAGATTAAATTCTATTTTTACCCCTGGCTCCTCTCACACCCAGCAGAGGAATGCACCTGACACAGGGAGAGCAGCGGTACATCCTGCCTTCCCCAGCCAGCCCCTGCAGAGCAACAGCCTGGAGACATCCCCCTCATTTCAGAGCATCAGAGGGGCCACAGCCAGCATCAGGATTCTCTCTCTCCCAGGAGTGAAGCCTGGCTCCCTGTGTGGCTTTTCCCAGAGCCCACCAGCTCCAACCCATTCCCTGGTAACCCCAGGAATGCCCCATTCATTGAGCCTCAAGGAGGTGGGTTATCCAAACTGCTCCAGCCAAAATGACACCAGTGGTCCAAGCACAAGGACTAGCTGTCACCCACCATCTGGAGCAGGGATGAGGTGAGGTGGGTCTCTGCTGTGCTCCAAGGTGCTGCTGGAGCTGGATGACAGGGACCTGCAGTGCTATGGGAGCAGCTCGACTGCTCCTGTTTGCCCCAGCCTGCTGATCCAGCCCCAGTTCAGCCCATGGGCTGCACGAACATGGGCATGTGCAGCTGCCACGAAACAGAAACCAGCATCCACAGCAGGTCACTGAGGTCTTTAATAAAATATACAGTATGCATCCCATGCATAGGTAGAAAATAAATTTACATGCTCCTAATTATTTGCATAATGCTTTTTCATTAATAGATGTAATTTACTCTTCACATTTTAATACATTTTGCTACTGAAATATTTATGGTGAGAAGGGGAAAATCCTTCCTTTATTCAAGTAACAGTACAGTGGGAGCTGGTCTGAGCAGGCAGAGCTGCTCACCAGTCCCAGCTCACAGCAAGACTAAGCACAGAGCGGACCACAAACCGTCGATACTGGAAGACTTGATGATGCCAGAAGCGTGAACACCCTCCTATCCCACACCAGTGTTCCCTGGGGACCCTCCCCGGGTCTCACTGGGATTCAGAAAGGCTGGACCTGCACTGGCGTTGGTTTGGCTTTTCGTGCCCGTGGTCAGCAGATCGCCACAAGCAGAGCCAGCACCAGCAACTGTGGCTGTGCTGGAACACCCAGCCAGGACAGCCAGCAGGAGACCCCACGATCCAGGAGCTGGGGTCATCCTGCAGCCACCAATGTGTTTTTGAGCTAATTTGGGGACTGCAGGATGAATGTTTCTCCTGCTCGGAACAGGCATTGCTGGGTGTATTCCTCTGTGCACGACAGAGCTGCACAAATTCCAAACAGAGAACCATGGGGACAAGGAAGAACTCCGTAGGGAATTAATGCTGTGCTGGGAGAAGCCCCAAATGTGCTCAGGTGGGTTGGGGGTCCAGGCAGGAAGGGAGTCTGGTGCTCCAAGAGGACCTCCCTGCCCGGCTGTGAGGTGTTTGGTCACCAAGGAGCAGTGCAGGGTCTCCTCTGCCCCAGCTCTCCCATGGACATGGAGTGCTCCCTCCGGGCAGGGGGAAGGTGGGTGCAGTGGTACCTGGGGAGCTCAGCTCCCTGGGGGGACAGCAAGGACACCCAGGGCAGTGTGACACCCCCTCACAGCCCTCCTGCCCCTGCCTGGCGCTGAGGCAAGGAGGGAAGGGGCAGAATGAAGCCAGGCTGGGGGCTGTGGCCAGGGGAACCAGGGCATGTGCCAAGCCCTGCTGGCTTTGGTTGTCTCTTCAACCCCATCACGGGCTGCTGCAGCCCCTGGGCTCCCATGGCATAGGAGTGCCATGGAGCAAAGGGCTTGTGGGAAGAGCCCCACTGGGGTGGCTTCTCTGTTCCCCCAGCTTGATCCCCTTCGGCTGCTCCTGCCTCGGAGAACAACGTCCCTTTTGCCTGGTTGTCCCTGTCTGGTTCCCCCTCTCCACGGACAGTGCTCCTGGCTGTGCCACACTCACAGCACAGCCCCAGCCCAGATCCCTGGGGATCCCAGCAGATAGACCCCAGCTGCAGTGGAAGTCCAGTCGATCCCACTGCAGGGACTGAGGACAGTGGGGCTCACCCTGAGCTGACACCACCTCTCTCCTATACAGACTCATTTCCAGCCCCCTTTCCTTAATGGCTGGAGGAGCAGTTGAACCTTTTGAGGGCATTTCCATTCAGGGATAGGACAAGGCTGAGGCTGGAGTTGATGCTGACCTGGCCGAGGACCTGCAAGGACAGCCAGCCTGGTCAGGGGCTGCCTCACCCTCAAGTTATTTCGCCTCACCCTGGACAACAACCAACCTCATGGCAGAGGAAAATCCCCCTCCACCCAACTGGGGCAGTGCCTGGTAAGTGGTCACCTGCATTTCTTTTTTCTCCTTCCCTTTTTGGCAGGAGTATGTCCAGCACCACAGCCCCCATTTGCAGCCATGGGGGAGCCAGGTGAGGGCTGAAACACATCCAGGGAGACCCAACCACTGCATCCCAGGGGCTGGAAGCAACCAGCACCCACTGGGCATCTCCTCCAACCCCTCCTGCAGGGCAGGGGTGATGCCAGCCGTGGTGCAGGACAGGGAGAGCCCAGCTCCTCCGCCGTGTCCCGGTGCAGCAGCCGTGTCGTGCTTGCCATGAGCAAGCAGGTCCCGCGTGCCCCAGTACCACAGAGCAGAGGGTCAGGGGCTGGGGTGGGCACCGGGGGTCAGACCACGGCGGTCGGGGCTGCCTCTGTCCAGGGAGGTCTCGCTCAGAACCTCCGAGTCTCGGTCACGGCTGGAGATGCTCTCCACCTCCTCGCGGTCCTTCTTCCCGCTGTTCCTCACGGCCGCCTCCAGCGCCTTCTGCTTGCGGTAGAAGTGGGAGAACTTGTTGAAGATGATGGTGATGGGCAGTGCCACCACCAGGATGCCCCCCAGGATGCAGCCCGAGGCAGCCAGCTTCCCCGCCACTGTGACGGGCACCACGTCGCCATAGCCCACGGTGGTCATGCTGACCGTGCCCCACCACCAGCACGCTGGGATGGTGTCGAAGCCAACATCTTCCTCCTTCTCGGCAGTGTAGGCCACTCCAGAGAAGACAGAGACCCCCACGGCCAGGTAGAGCAGCAGGATCCCCACCTCCCGGTAGCTGTGCTGGAAGGCAAAGCAGAGCAGTGGTCAGTGGGAGCCACCACACCCACCACAGCCAGGAGGACACTGGGATCCCACAGTGCAAATACAGCCCTGCACACCGCTGTTGTGCATCTCAGTGCCTCTGTCCATCTCTGTGATGGGATGTCCCACTGTAGGGACAGGCTGGGACAGGCTGGGAGGTGTGTGGGTGACCCACACCCAGAGCAAGTGGTGCAGTCAGGAATCATTCCTGGCACCCACGGCCACCTCTCTGCACTCCACCAGCCTGCAAGTGCCAGGAGGGAAGGCAGACTTGTGCTCTTCAGCCAGGGATGCCCAGCAGAAGATGCTCCCCTGCCTCCAGCACTTGCTCCAACCTCATCTCAGCTAACAATATCTAGCACATTTTTCTTTTATCTTGGCAGGTCCCCAGAAACCACCTAATAGGCAGCCACTAAGATGAGTGACTTGCACCTTCCCGAGTCGCTGGCAGTGCTCTCAGGGAAGATGTGGCCTCTGCTGAAACTCAGCTCAGCTCTCGCTGGGTCTCAGCCCCAGGCTCCCTGGGGGCCCCACAGCCCTGGTCCCTCCTCTATCCCAACACCACTGGCAGTCTCACCACACATGTAACCCCTTGTTACACACGTGCAGGGCAGTTTATTTGCAGAAACTTTTGTTTCTGAGATAATTACATTCCCTTCAGATTTTGCTGCTCTTCCAAAACTGCTGCTCTTGGGACTCTCCAAGAGAACATCAAACCTGACATAGATCCAAGCACCCCTGGTCATCTGGTCCATCCAGGGGTCCATCCAGTGTCAGCATGAGCTGGTCTTAACACCCATCCAAGAGGGTGTTACAATCCCCTGCTTGGTGAACCCCAGCCCGAGAGGTCTGGAAGTCCTCGTGGGAATGGAACCATAGAACACCCAACCTCCCAGGTGGGCATGCAAGACCTGGGGGGACAGGCTGATGGCAGAGGTGTGCAATGCTCCTTGAAGAAGCCATCATTTCTCTGGTTTCAAATGAAAACCTTTGTGCCACAATCTTTCTTAATCAGTCTTAATATTTCAGCAAAGTAGAAACCTGTGCCAGCAGCCCAGGGGGACAAGCACTGGGCAGCAAGTCATGCCAGGAAGGGAATTTCCAGGGGATGGACTGCCACCACCATCCTCCCACCACAGCTTGCCCAATCGCTTTTTGACTGTCACAAGTGAATTTCTTGGATGTTTCTGCCCACTGACCTGCCAGCTTGCTCTTCATCTTTTCGGGAAAAGGAAAAAAATCCCGAGGATTTTTCCCAGTCTCCTAACAGGCAGGGAGTGCTTTACTGGAGACCACATAATGACTGAAGGAAACAACATGTGAGCAAAGCAAACAGCAGCAGATGTGGGAAAAGGCTTCTGTGGTCAAGACGAGTCCTAAGCAAGGTGGATTTATGTCAGGGAGTGAGGAGACTTTTTTTGGACTGCTGGCAAAAGCTGCTCAGTTAATGCCAGTAATACTGAGGGGAAATAACCTCCTCCCCTTCCTCCTCCTCCTCCTCCTCCCTCTCCCTCACCTGGGGCTGCAAATGCCCTGAAGCAGCTCCGAGGGAGCTCCTCCAGGAGGACAAACAGCTCAGAGTTTCAAGGATGCATCACTTGGCCATGAAAGACCTTCTCCTGGCTGGAGCTTAACAGCAGGTCTGCACATCCCAGCTGGGCAGCAGCAGCGCAGAATAACCTCATATATTTTTCAGGAGTATTGGTCCTGGCCCTGGGATGTGTTGAAGGGGGAAGGCGAAGGGCAACTCAGGCAGCTCAATAGCTCCTGCTGCTTCAATTTACAAGCAGGGTCTGGGCTTGCAGCACAAGGGAGGCTCCAGGAATCTCCCAGCCGATCCTCTGCCACTGGCTGCCACCTATTTGCAGCCATTGATCTGCAAAACTGCAATATTTGCTCATTGATTGATTGATTGAGGGGGAAGGCAGCCACAGCTGGGGTTCAGGTGGGATCCAGGCTTAGCAAGTAGCCAGCCTTGGAGGAGGAGATGCTGAGGAATACAAGACTCCAAAAAGCAGGAAGCCACCCCAGCATGTCCCAGCAGCCACGTGCACATCTTTCCTCCAGAACAGCACAACACAGTTGGAAAGGAAGAGTCCTGGCCAGAGATACCAGTGTGGAGGCTGAGCAGAGATGGCCCGTGGTGGCGACAGCGGGGTGATGTTTCTGCTGCCCAGGGTTGTGCAGCTCTGGCTCTCCCAATCTGTTTGTGTATTTAGGCCCCTGGGGAGTGAGACAGCAATTCCTGTAGACCCATACAGGTGCTGTAATTACCCAGGACCCAACAACTATTGACTGCCAGTGGGAGACAGACTCCAAACCCACACCCACGGAGCCGCAATAGCAGTAATGGATGTGGAGCATGGCAGGGAGGGAGAGCAGAGACAGACAGGAAACCTCTCCTCAAATTAAACAGACCCTGGATCAGGCCTCAAGCAATCTGAGGATGGTTCAGAGCCCTTGATGCACAAATGGCAGAATTCCCTCTGCTAGCACTTTCGTGGCAGGGGAACAATCACTCAGGTTGCCAGACCCATCACTCCCGCTTCCTGGCTGTTAACAGCCTTTACCACTCTGCTCCTGCTTGCTGCTCTTGCAATAGGAAATAAATTATGATTAACAAGACACTGTAATTTATGTGCCCAGTAAATCACAATGCCAAACTGCCGCGTCAGATTTGTGTCTTTGCTCATCCCCATTTACAGCTGGCTCTGGAGTCCCCGGGAAGTGGCACTTTTCAGCACGTCACTGAGTGAATCAGCCACCCAGCAGAAGCCAGACGGAACACTACCGATCTCGTCTGCTGCTTAATAATATGCAGAAGAGCCCATCAGTCCCTGATCTCCTGCAATGTGTCCTTCTTGCTCAGATGGAGCACAGATATGTGCAAGTTCATTCAGATTTCACCAGTGGTTTTACACGGGTCTGTCACTTGTCAGAGCTCTTTTGATGTGAGTGTTCAGAAGTATGATGCAGGTAGGACTTCAGGCACCTTCATTTCAAACAACCCACCCTGAACCCTATTTTCATCAGGTTTTGAGGGTGTCAGGAATATTTTGATGCCCTGTGGGCTCGGCAGGATTAGTGCTGGACTGGGCTGATGCTGCTTCACAGCCAAAACTGGCAGCAGACCTTTCCTGCTGCCCATCCTCAGCACCAGTCACGCTCGAGGTTCGCTTTTCTCCATGACTCAGCCACGGGAATGGGTCCAACCCTGGCAGCCGAGTCCTGCCCATGCCAGGACACCACATGCTGGCTCTGCCACTGCTGCAGCAGTGAAAACGGGGTGTCCCCAGCCCCTCATCCCTGTGATGGCAGCAGCACCAGGAGCTGCAGCTCTGTGCCATGCCAGGCAGTGGGAGGGTGTCCCTTTGGTTGAATTTCAGGCTCTGTTAGGAAGATTGTTTCCTTGGCCATTGGTTTGGCACACAGGCTGTTTGAAGAGGGGGAAAGTACAGGATTATTTGCACAAGCAAATGATTGAAAAACCAATCTTCTGGTTAGAACCTGGGGCCTGGAGCAGACCCCGAGCAGAGGAGCTGTTTGCCTCGGTTGTCATCTCCCTCGTGTGTGGTGGGACACTTGGAGCGTGTGTCATTGTGCACCTTGGCAGGCTCAAGGATCAGTTTTAGGATTCCTCTTGCTGTGGTCACCAAGAACCAGAGACAATTAAAGGCTGAGTTTAATTGGCCTCTGCACCAGGCTGGATTTTCTGTGTAGTCACAGGAGGTGAGGAGGTGAGTTTCCTTCTGCCCAGATTTGGGCACATGGCCCTCAGCACAAGGGGGAGGGAGCAGGGAGAGATGGTGAGGGACAGCAGACCCACACCAGGCATGGAGGCTGGTCCGTGCCACCCTGTTGAGCTGCAGCGATGGAATGGTGATGATTTTGTGACAGATTTCAAGCTGCCTGTGATCTGAAGAGGTGGGGAGTGCTGTGGAGGGGGTCTGGAGAAACACAGCTTTGTGGTGTGTTACGGAGGATGTGGATCCTCCCACCAAACCTGGGGGGGTGCCACCTCTTGGCATGCCTGAATCGTGGTCCTTCACTGCCTCAGCATCTCCTCATTCAGTCCTTCCTCCCGAGGACAGCGTGGTCCTGGGACCAGCTTTCCCCAGCCCTACATGCTGAGTTTTCCATCACACCGAGGGGCAGCTGCTGGAAGCCCAGGCTTTGCTGAGGGCACAGACCCTGTCTGGGACTGGTTGTCCCAGGCCCTGCAGCTCACCCTTTGCTTTTCTCTTGCTGCTTTGTGCCACAGATGGTTACCTATGTGCCAGTCCCCACCTCAGCGTGTCCTGGAGCACCCAAGTAACAGCTCACCTGTCTCCATCGATGGGCAGACCCCAAAGGTCAGCTGGCAACATGCCCCCGGGAGGTTCCCTCTTGTCCCAGCCTAGGGACAGGAGCAGCTCTGACCCACACACACTGGTGCTGGCATACCCAGCAGCTGCTGGCTGGCCTGGTGCCTGCTCAGCAGGTCACTCGCAGCCCAGCTGGGCACTGACTCACTTCTGGTGGGACATCCCCATCAAACCATGGCTGGCTGAGTCCATTCCAGGGTTGTGCAATGAGGTCTTCACCCCATAATGGGATGGCTGAGTCCCTGGAAACACCAGTTCTGCACGGAGCAAAATGGGGTGGACTGGTGTTCATGCTGAGTGTGTGTGAAAAGAGGGACTCGTGCAGTGCTCCTCACACTTGTTTGCTTTAGCGCATGCACCAACAGCCCAGCCCAGCCCCTCAAGGAAGCTTGCCAGGCACCACCCAGAGCTCAGAGCCCACTGGGAATGGATACTTCCATATCCCCCAGCCATACCAGAGGTCTCCTTCTTGTCCAGAAACTAAAGGAGTAGATAAGGACATAGAGACCCAGTTTACCTTCAAGGTGGCCCCCAGTGACCTCAGTCCAGTGGAGTGCCGAGCCAGCTTCAGCACTCGGAATATCCTCATGAGGCGAAACACCTGCACGACCTTGCCCAGGTTGCCCAGCTCTGAGTCGCTGCCCATGGTCACGTCCACCAAGAGGGTGAAGTAGAAGGGCAACACCGAGACAATGTCAATCAGGTTCAGCGGGTGCTTGAAGAACTTCCTGGGGTTGGGGGAGAGCAGGAGGCGGGAAGACACTTCGAAAGTGAACCAGGAGATGCAGAAGTACTCCAGCTTGTGCAGGATGGGTTCGTCAAGCACATTGCCATTCTCATCCACCTTCTGGTACTCGGGCATGCTGTGGATGCACATGGTGGCTATGGACACCAGCACCACGCTGATGGACACAAAGCTGAAGAGTTTGCTGGGGATGGAGTAGCCAGGGTTCTCCATGGTGAGCCAGAGCCGCTTGCGCAGGTTGCCGCAGCGCAGCGTCCTGTACCGCAGCAGGTCATGGTTGATGTCAGAGATCTCATCCGGGGACGTGTCCACGCTGCTGACCTCGCTCTCCTCATCCCAGTTGTGGTGCCGGCTCTCCAGCTTGCGCTCGTGGTAGCGGTAGCTGCAGCAGGAGTCCAGGAAGAATTCATTGATGCCCCAGTACTCGATCTCCTGGCAGAAGGAGAAGACGCATAGCTCCTCCATGACGTGCAGCTTCCCCGTCTGGTAGAAGTGGAGGACGTAGAGGAAGAATCCGGGGTTTCTGTCGAAGTAGAACTCCCTGGCGCTCACGTCGTAGTCATCGCAGAGCTGCAGGATGGACTCCTCCGAGTCGCAGGAGAGCAGGCGCCCCAGGCGGGTGTCGGGGAACTTGGAGAGGGCACTGGAGCTGAGCCGCCTCCTCAGACCCCCCACGTTGATGTTGATAACGTCCTCCTCAAAACTGGGACCCCAGTAATTTAAGGTCTTGTTGACCATGATCAGCAGAGCAGGAGCTGGGTCCACCTGTGGACAAGACAGCGGGGCTGGAGCGGACACAGTGACCCCCCCAGTCTGGGTGCTGCTGGGTGAGGGGGGACCAGAAGCATCCTGGGGAGTGAGGAGGGGTGTTTGAATTTTGAAAAGTGGGGACCAAGGAGAGGGGAGGGGAGAGAAACAGCTTTAGGCAGTTGTTCCTCTGCGGTATGGAAGCTTAAAAAAAAAAATAAAAAAACCAATGATTTTTCCAGGTGAAACTTTTCCTTGCTTTTTTTACCTCTTAAAGTCTCTCCCTTTGCAGGTCGTTAATGGCCTAAAGAAGGCACCTTACTGCACCTCCAGCACCTCATCCATGGGGCTGTCCTTGTTCAAACAGGTAATTAGTCACTGAAGAGAGGATTTATCCCCCAAAGAGCATCCCTGAGGAAAAATTAGATCTCATCAAATCACTGCCTCTGTGATTCTGCCAAAGCACTTTGTAGCCCCACTACCTACGCTGCTAATTAGACCTGGTCAAAAAGTCCTTAGATGGTGCCATCCTCCCACCAGCACAGGCAGTTTTGCCAAAATCAAAGTATTGTCAAAGAAGGTGTCAGTTTTAGGGAGAATTTCAGAGGAAGAAGTGTCAAAACAATTCAGCTGCCTTGTTTTGTTTCCTCTTGCGTGTTCTGTCATGTAAAATATTAATATTATTTTTATAATGTTGAGACGTAACAAAAGCATGACTCAGAATCATCGATGACTGGATAAAAATCTGTATGTCAGTGGGGAAATAAAAACTCAAAGTTTTGTTTTCTATTGTGGTTTAGGAATTTAAAAATTTCAGGGAGTTGGGCTTTTATGTGCAGCAGAAATTCAGTTTTCTAATGAGAAGCAGCTAAACTGTCTAAGAAAGAGAAGCATTCTCACATCTTCAGATGCATTTACCTGTCTTGACCAGAAACAAAATAAGGCAAATAGAAGGTTTGTGATTTTTGAAATCCGATTTTTACAGCTCCCTTATTCATCAGAACACCTGAGGAGCAGCCCTGTACTCATGGGGTCCCCCTGCTCTTAGCATGGGGTGGTGGGTGTTGAGGGACCCCGCTTTGCTCTCTTGGTTAAGGATTTATATTTTTCCTGTCTTGTGTCACCCGCAGAACTCTTCAAACTTTTAGAGAAAGGTAACGGAGTAGTGGTTAAACCCCAGAGGTTTGCTTTTAAGCTGAGCAGGGCTGTGGGTGCAGCAAACGCCAGGTTGGTGTGAAATGGCCTGGCAAAGGCATCTGCTATGTCCACTGCACCTCCCAGCCAGGGCTCCTTAAAGACACGGCTTTGCACCGCAACGCCAGCGCTTCCATTACAGCGGGTCTGGAGGAGGCAACCCGCTCGTGCTAAACCTCGGAGCTTAAAGGACTCATTGCCTTGCCTTTCAAAGGGGAGCGAAGAAAGAGAAGGATCAGCTCTTTCAATGCTTAAGAAAAAAGCAAGGGAGAAAAAGGGGTGTAAACACTTCTTTTCAGGGATAAATTGGAATTTCAGTGGCAGATTAGCTTTTCCAGAGAAGGCATCACACAGCCCATCTGTGGGGTGTGGATGACTAATCCAAGTTCCTTCCAGAAGGATGCTCATGCGTTCAGGCTACAAACATACACAGAAGGGCCCTGGGGGCCCGTCTGTGGGATCCAGCTCGTCCCAAAACCAGCCTCGCACTCTCTCCCCACTTTCCCTACAGAGCAGCCACTCTGGGAGGTCAGGCCAAGTGCCACCAGAATCAAAGGCAAGGTGTTTTTGGGGCTGGGCTGAGGCACAGGAGAGCCCAGGACAGCCCAGGACAGCAGGATAAGGCTGAAGTGATGCTCCAGCTCACCGGACCATCCCTGGTGCACAGCGGTGGCTCTGGGTGAGCCGTGCCAAACCCTGAGAGCCAGGAGGGAGCCGGCTCCCACCTCCCTCCCAGCTCAGCATGAAAAGGTGATGTCAGGACCCTGCAAGCCTTTGTACCCCAGGGAAATCCCTCCTGTGCAAGAAGCAGAGGGAGGAGAAGGGTCACGAACTGCTAGAGATGCTTTTCTCTGATGTTCGCCTCTGAATAGAACAAACAATTTCTGCCCACGTACAGCCTTCATCTAGGAATCTAAAGCAGCAATTAATAGTTTTATAACTCTCTTGCCTACTTGTTTCATGATCAGCTAAGCTCGGCTTTAGAACAATGCTGGGGTTTGAGCTGAGAGCCGGTGTGGTCTCTGCTCTTGGATCAGCAAAGCGTGTGTCCCACTCACATTTGCAGGGATATCAGCTGGGAAACAGAAGCTTACTTTAGGAAGGTTGGGTGAGTTTTGGTTTTAAAGCACAATGGACAGAGAATACAAATGTCTCTGTCTAGGATAAAGTGAATTTGCAAAATTTTCCTTTAGTTAACCCAAAATTTCCATGAATGATTGAAAAAATGGAATAGATAAAGCCAGTCTCTTTCTGATAAATGTTGAAATATATTATAAGCTATTTTGAGACAACCAGCAGAATTACACAAGCCCAATGTGAGCTGGGTGTTGGGCTTTCAATAGAATATCTATGTTGTGGAGAAAAAAAAATGTCTGATGCATGCATTTATGACAGTAAAAAAGATATAAAAGCAGATCAAGCGTATCTATAAGAAATGCTAGAAGAGTTTCCCTTGACAACATATTTTTTTCCTCAAAGGTTTTCAAATGGAAGTTATGTATATTTATTCTACCTGTCAGAGGGGACCCAAGGGAGTGGGAAGAAAGGTGCTAATAGACATTCAAGGGAGAAGGCAGCAAGTGCAGGGAGTATTGCACACAGGGTCGTCTCCAACCACGTACAATAGATTTAGATTAACAGTCCAAATAAAACACGCTGTACTTACAGGTCAGTGAGGCTTCCCAGCAGGGAGTCGTGTGGCTTGTCTCAAAGGACCCATTAGAAATGCGTAGGGGAGGAGGAGGAATCCTTTATCCTTTGCCCAGACCTAAATGCCCTGTCACCCCAGGCTTGTGACCTTGCACGTCCCAGGTGTGCAAGGGTGGTTGCTGTAAACCACTGAGGAGGTCCTGTGCGGAATGTCCATGGGGCTGGGGTGGGGCTGGGGGTCCCCCCCAGGGTACCTGAGAGAGGCAGTGGGGCTGGGTGACCTCCCAGCTCTTGCAGGATGGTGTCCCCGTGCTCTGGGTCATCCAAAATCGTCCCTGCAGAGCCCCGTGCCCATCTCTGAGCACCCCTGTGCATATCGGTCTGAAGATGCTCAAGACCAAACCGTGCCTGGGGCGGTGTGGGATTTGCCAGGAAGGCAGCGGGAGGAATGGAAGGGGGATTCCCACTGCTGGCTGCTCCCTGCAAGCAGAGCATAAGCTGCTGCTGTACCATGAGAGGCCACTAAATGCCCAGGGCTGGGGATGGAGATGACGGGAGGGGGGGACCTCCAGCTCGCCTCGGGGTGCAGACGGGGTGATTACGAGCAGCTCGGCTGTCTGCTGCCAGCGGGCAGCCCAACGCCGGCTGCAGATGATTCCCTGCCCTGTGCCAGCCCCCGCTCCCAGGACTCACGCAATGGGTGCACAGCTCTCCAGAGGGACCTCCGCACCATGCTCCGTTCCGTGGGGAGGGAGAGATGCAGCTCCGGGAAGAGGGACTCCCCACACTCGTCCGCAGAGGGACGTGGAGTGTCCCTGCGCCCTGGGTCCTGACAGCATCCCGGGATGCGGGTGCTGGCACGGCGGCTCCCTGCTTGCCCCGGGATGTCGGTGCCTCGCTTCCCCGCTCAGCCCTGCATGCCGATGCGCCGGTTGCCCTCTCACCCCGGCATGCCGGTGCCCCGGGTCCCCGTCGCGCCCCAAGGCGCTGATCCCTGCAATGCCCGGGAATGCTGGTACCCCGGGCTCCCGGGATGCCGCTGCCCCGCTCCCGGTGTTACCGATCTCACGGTCCTCGCCGCGCCCCGACATCCTGGTGCCGCGGGTCCCCGGGACTCCGGTGCCGCGGGTCCCCGGGATTCAGGTGCCGTGGGTCCCCGGGATGGCCATGCCGCGGGTCCCCGGGATGCCGGTGCCGCGGGTCCCCGGGATGCCCGTGCCTCGGGTCCCCGGGATGCCCATGCCTCGGGTCCCCGGGATGCCCGTGCCTCGGGTCCCCGGGATGCCCATGCCTCGGGTCCCCGGGATGCCCGTGCCGCGAGTCCCCGGGATGCCGGTACCGCGGGTCCCCGGGATGCCGGTACAGCGGGTCCCCCACCCCGCCCCGGGGATGCCGCTGCCCTGGTCNCCCGCCCGCCCGCCGGCACCGCGGGGCGGGAGCGGGGCGGGCGATCCCGCTCCCTGATTCCCGGTTCCCAGCCCCGGTCCCAGATGCCCAGTGCTCGATGCCTTGGCTGCCTCTGCCGCGGTGCCCCCGGCTCCTCCTGGGCGGCCCCGGGCTCTGCGCAGGGCAGAGGGCTGAGATGCTCGGGGGGAGCTCACCCGGAGCACAGGACCGGGTACCTGATTTTGGCAGAGCCGGTTGGCATCTCGGCACGGCTCCGTGCGAGGCATCCCCGCATCTGCCACGCGGAGCCCAGCCGGGAATGTGGACCAGGCGCGGGTCCCTCCGCCTGTCCCGAGGTCTTCTTACCTGCTGGAAGTGTCTTCGCAGCCGAGGGAGCTCACGGGATGGCTGCGGGAGCCGCTGGGGGAGTCCCGGCCTCACACGGCCCGGGGCTGGCCCGGGGCTTCGCGAAGCTGCCCAAGCGGCAAGCGCTGCCCTCGGGGCCGAGCCCCCGGCGCTGGGGATGGCCGGGCCGTGGGTGTTCAGGCCGAGCAGGGCCCCAGCAGAGGGGCCGCCCCGCGCCGGGCACACCGGGCACCCCTGCCCTCGCAGTCGCCCTCCGTGCCATTCAGCTCCATCTTGCTCCTTGCGATGGGCGATGTGCAGGACACCGGGGCAGCCCCCTGGGGAAGAAGAGCCGCCCCGTCTCGCTGAGCTCCCCGGTGTCTCTCTTAGGGCTCACTGGGAGGCGGGTGCACGCTGAGAGCCCCGGGCATGGCACACGCTGGGTTTCAGGTCCGTGAGCTGCTGCCACCGCCCGGGGCCATGCCCAGCCGGGCCGGGGGGCGCCGCCAACACCCCAACTCCCCCAGAAGTCAGCTGCTGGAGCAGAGAGACGGGGAGGAGAGGATGCGGGGAGAGAGACCTTGCCGGGGTGACGGCCGGGGCTGCATGTCCCCGCAGCGATGGCTCATTGCGGTGTCAGACAGGCGGCTCGCACCGGAGTGGGACTTCACACCACCCTCTGCATCCGATCCATGCTTCCCGATTCCAGTCCGAGGGGCTGGAGCCTGAGGGCTCTCAGCCTCCTCCAGGCTTGCACGAGGCGGACTGAGAGCTCTTGTTGGTGGCGAGCATCCTTCCCCCTGCCCGTACGCCCGCCCCCCGCGTGTGCCGCCAGCCCTGTCCCTGTGCCAGGCAGCGCTGGCCGCTGCAGGGCCATCAGCGTGTCTCCATGTGTGTGATGTGTCAGACTGTGTGTGCCTGTGCTTGTTTACATGGGAAGGAGGCAGCGGAGGGAGGGGGAAGGGATGACTTTGAGGGAGGCCNAAAAAAAAAAAAGAGGGGGGGAGAGAAAGGGAAATTCCTCTGTTCTGTGATATGAAGCAAAAAGCATTTATTTTTATGGCAATTAGGGATGGCTGAGCATCCCTGGAAGCTGCAAGATAAACATGCCCATCTTTGTCTGCTCCAGGCGGCTGCGAGCCCGGCTGACAGTGGGTGCTGAGCCCCAGCGGGGAGCAGCCCACAGGGTGGGAGGAAGGCTGGCTCCCACGTGGGGTTTTCTCCGCCTGTCACTGACATACGGTGATCAGGGTGAATTTTCTTTTCCTTTCTGAAAATAGTTCTCATCCAGCCATTTTTCAGGGAAGGAGCTGTGCTTGGAGCTGCAAGGGCGCCCACTCCATCCGGCACTTTGTGTGTGCACCAGAGTCCCATTTATGCTCTGCAATAGAGTAGACCTGAGCCCTGTCTCCCAAAATCAGCTCTCCCAGCACCTGAAGGTTTGCTGAGTGTCCCCGGGCCATGAGAAGGAGCTGTAGTTTGAGTGAGAAGCAAGGTAGGGAGTTGCCAGGGCAATGCCCCGATTGCCCTCAGGCTGGAGGGTTCACCCAGGGAGGAGCTTGGGGAGCCATGGAGGGGAGACACCTCCATATCTTCTGCTGTGCCTCAAAGCCCTGGTTGGAAGCGGCTGCAGAAGAGGGAAGTTCTCCTCCCAGGCTGCAGAGGCCTCGTGCAGGTGTGTGCTGGCATCACAGAATCCTTCAGAGGGCACTTGGCTGCAGCATCAATGGCACCTGAGGTGAATTTTCCCTTTTCTGCACGCACTCAGAGGCAAAATCCTGAGGCTGCCATGAGCTGACCAGAGCTTGTTGGCCTGACTTCAAAATGACACTGGCAAGCTGTGGCAGGAAAGGAAGACTCCCATTTTAAGGCTCTTTCCCAGCAAATTGAGGTGTAAGGGCTGTTCCTCGACTCAGCTGGGTCTGCAACTGCCCTGGGAGGGCACAGCACCCCGCAGCATGGGCCAGCCCAGTGCCCCTGCCGCCACTCCTGAGCTAATTGGCAGTGATGTGGAGATGGGAACAAGCAGAAAATCAGGTCAGCTGGAAACGACTCGCCATCTCTTCCTTTCATGTCTCCCCCCATCTTCCTCTCTTGAGGAAGGCAGGTCTCCGCCCGCCGAAGCCCAGGGCGGGTTGTGTGGATAACCACATGGCAAATCCTCCACGCGGGGACTGGGGGCGAAACCTCTCGCCGTGGTCTCTTCTGCATTCTGGAAGTGAATCGCAGAGGCAGGGTGAGGCTGAAGCCAGCAGCCATTTCAGTGCTGCAGTGAGTCATCCCGAAAGGCGCTCAGCTTGTGGCAGCTCCCTTCCTTTCTTCTTTCTGCCTTTTTTTTTTTTTTTAAATAGCTGATGTAGCAATAAATTAAAAAATAGCGGAAAATATATATGAATATAGCGTGTCTGCAGAGATCCTTTAATTAAAGGAAAAATCTTCAAGCACTTTTCAGCCCCTTGGATATCTCTTGTGAAAGGCCAGAGCCGCTGGGTACCTGCCACGTGGGAGGGTGGGATAGAGCAGTGCACCTGCAAGTGCAGGGGGATCCGTGGAGCCAGCAGCTGACGGGGGCTGATTAATGCCGGGGACATGAGCACAAAGCATTTCACAAACAGTCCTTTCCAGAGGGAAAGAGCTAAATTAGGGCAGATGCAAAAGCCTGGTCTTGTGTTTCTCAGTGGCAAAGACTTGATACTAAATACATGGGCTTTCCCTAATACTCTTTTTTTATGGTAGTTTCTGTGCTCGCTGGTGTGTTTGTGCCCCAGGCTCTGGTGGGGGGGGATTGCTCCAGCCAGAGGGGTTTGGGCTTCTCCTTCCTGTGCCATTGGCTCCTTCCACTCCTGTGCCCTCAGCTGTCCCAGCTCCATGTCCCTCACTGCAGCCAGCCCATGGTGTGGTGGGGAGAGAAAGGCGAGCTGTGATGACAGCATCCTCCAAGCAGGAGGAGGAGAAGAGTGGGGACACAAACTCTGGGGGAATTCCATGCCTACAACCCCCATCTTCCTTCCAGAGCCACAGAGTGTCTGTAGCTGCTGCTGACATGGGGGTATCAGCCTGCTCCATGCTGGAAATTATTTAACCAGCCTCATTCAGTCTCTGGAGCCCTTGGATACACCTGCACATCCAATCCCCTGCAGTAACGTGACTCATTGCCATCCATCTGCAGGAGGCATAGGATAGTCTCATGGTGTATGGCCCGCAACAGCCCATGCCTCTGACAGCCTAGAACTCTCCTGGACCAGAGTTTTACTGAGCCCGCTGGGTGCCTGAGCCAGGAAAGATTAATGGACATTCACTGAACTTGCTGGAGACCTTGGCTTGCGGTTGGACTCTGAAGCTGTAACTGGAAACATGAGGAAATCTGGAGAGTCACACTGCAGTGGGGGCTGTTTTTTATATAGATGGAGAGCCTTTGGAGAGGGAACAGGGAGATGCTGCAGTGTAAGGTCAGGGCCTTCAAAGTAGTGATTTACTGTCTGGAGGATTCCCATGTGCCTCGAGCATATGCTTTGCCTCCATCTTACAGCAACTTGCAACCTCCAAGTGCTGCACCCCTTCCCTCCGCCCTGTCTCTGCCTCGCATTGTTTCACTGTCCCCCAGCACCCAGGACATATCTCCAGAATTGAATTCAACAAAACCAAGGGCCATTCCCGAGCTCATCATTATCCTGTTGGAACACCTCAGTCCAGGGCTTCCCATGGGCCAGGCAGCCCTCTCCAGACCATCCCCAGCAGGGCTAGGAGCTGTCGCTGGCAGGGATGCTGGCAGAAGGGTAGTGTGGTGTCACAGAAGAGGTTAAGATCAGGACATGTTCCCAGACGCCCAGCTTTGGTGCCAGAGTCAGCCCAGGCACATTTCATTTACCAGGAGAGAGAAAGCCACAACAACCAATCATCATATCCACGTTTGCACAGGAAGCACGGGCTCACTTCTTGCTTTCTCTGCCAGGAGAGAGACAGGTGAAGATGGAGCACAACTTTAATTGTAATTAAATCTTACAGTATTGCAGGTTGAATCGTGGGTAATGAAGCGGAGCTTTGACTCTCCACAAGCTTGTGTAGTGCAGACACTTGCCCTGAATTTGGCTTTTGATAGATGTGCACAGCCACGGCCACGGAGCAAGCAGGTGGTGGCCTCTGATTCCTGCTGGCATGGCCAGGTAGGATGGAGCAGTAATCAAGGGGGTAAGGGTAAAAGGAGATGCCATTTCCGGAGACTGATCTGATCCTGTGGATAATTTCATCCCACAGGAATCCCAGGTGATGGCCTGGCACTGGTGGAAGGAGGGCAGCAAACCTGCCCTGAGGCTTTGCTTCTCTACAAGAGATGGGGTGAGAGAGTGGCCCGTGGGTTTGGAGCCCTTCAGTCCCTGCCCAGCTGTGATGGCACATGTGGAAATTTCAAGCGAAATCTGGTGGATTATCACTACTGTAATTTTGCAGGTAGAAGTGCCCTGGTGGTTCGAGGCTCTGGGTGAGGTCCCAGTTCCCATCCCAGCTCTGCCTCCAGCTGCCTCTGTGCTGGCAGGGATGTGGTGCAGGAGCAACTGCAGTTGGAAAGGCATGTGGGCAGGGAAGGGGCTCACGTGTCTCTGCAAGGACGCTGAGTTCTGGGATCTCTGCTGGGGTGGTGAGACAGCCCTGGTGCCAGAGGGTCCTCATGTCTTGAAGTTCTGATGGATGCCAGGGGTCTTGCTGGCTTCCTCCATCCCGTGTCTGCCTCTCCCTCCTGCAGATTTCATCCCTGCACAGGCAGGATGCCTCCGACAAGGAGGAGGATGTGGGGCTGATGGAGCTGCAGCACCGGTGATCCACCCTGTGAGATGCTGGAGTGCTGGGCCGTGGGGTGATGTGCCACCCCAGGGCTGCAGGGTGGCTCTGGGGGTCCAGGCTGGCACAGGACCCCCTCACTCCCCCCAGATGCCCTTGGCAGCAGCTCAGCCCTGCTGTGGTTCAGCGCTGGTGACTCACTGCCTGCCCAGGGAAGGCTGCAGAGCCACGGCGGGGACGAGCAGGGGTGTCTGACGGCTCCTCGGCCTCCTGATAGATATTCCTCTGCTGCTGCCTGGAGAACCACTGCTGTCTCCATGTCAGAGCCCAGATTTGCAGTGCTGGTTATGGATTTGTCCCTGCCGTACAGGCAGCCTGGCTGCTTGTCACCATATTTTTGTAGCTTTGAGGCTTTTTACCAGGAACCTTTGAGGAAGCAGCAGAGGAGAAGCCAAAGGTGGAGGGTGCAAGTGGATAAGATCTCGCTGGCAGAGTCTGGATGGCTGGGAGAGGCATGGCCACTTGCTCCTGCAAAATGCACACAGGGTCCCACATTTCATCACCTCCTTCCACCAAGTGCCATGTTGAGGGCACCCCTCATTCTTTCATTGATCCACAGAGTCCAGGGCTTGCTTTTCAGGCAGATTCAGGTACCAAGAGGGGACACACCTACCTTCTTTCCAAAGGCTTGGAACAGTGGAAGAAGGATTTGTGTTCCAAGAAGGTGCCTTTTGGTGGTGGGCAGCCTGTGCTGGGATGCAGCATGGGATCCAGGCAGAAGCCTCATTTGCCTTGGCCCTGGAAGGAGCCTCCTGATGGCATTTCAGGAAAACATTTTTTTATTTTCATAGGCCATAGTGCACAGAGCCAGGGAGTCAGTAAATGAGTTCCAAGCACTGGCCCAGCCCTGTGCTGGGCACCAGGACTCTTGAGGAAAGCAGTCGTGCATCTCAGGGTGCTCAGAGCAGCAGCCGCCTGCCCTGGGCTCATTAACATGATCGAGTCACAGGAGCTCCTGAAGCAGAAAGGTATTTGGGCAATGGTTTGCTGCTTCTTTAGGTCTCTGCTGGGTCAGGCTCTAATCATACTGGGACCAGGGTGTTCCTCTGATTAGCACCATGACTCTGATTCGTGCTTTGAAGGTCCAAACCTTTCCGTTTGCCTGGCTGTGCAGGAACACGACACGGCGGTTCGCGGTGCTGGGCTGCCTTTGCCCATCTCTCCCTGATTAATGTGAAACCCAGTCTCATGAATCATTCATGACGCTTTATTTAGTATAATGATTTCTGACATCCAGTGCCTGGGAATAGCATTTTGGGACAGATCGTTTGCGACCAGCGAACTCCAGAAATAATGAGCTGACGTTTATCCCATCTGAATGGGGAGCATACAGAAGGGGAGGGAGGTGGGGCAGAGCAGCCGTGCCTCCTTCCGAGGGAATCACAGGTTGCTCTCTAATTAGCCAAACGTGTAAAAGCTAAATATTGACATCGTGTTGCGGTTCCCTGTGTCTTGCGATCACATTGCATGTTATTAACCTACATAGTGTCAGGGAAGGAGCATCTGTGTGTGCCTTGGCACAGGCAGGGTTGAAGAAGCAGGAATTCCCCCGTGCAACGCTGCTGGTAGGACCTGAAGGAGCTGGGAAATGGCTTTCCCTCTGCAGCTGGAGCTGGGTAGTGGCCGGAGCTCATTGGGCTGCCCTGTAGCATAAATAGCCCACCTTCTCTTCCACGCTTTGCTGTAGGGAGGCCTTGGTTTCTATGGGAGGGACTCTCTGCGGGTGAGTGGCTCCGTTTGGGAGAGGGTGGGCAGGTACCCTTGTGCCTGTGCTGGTGGATTTGGGGGGTGATGGTGAGTTTGCGGCCCTGAGCACATATGTGGGCTCTGAGCTGAGATCTGCACCACGGACCTGTGTGTGAGCAGGGGCTGGTGCCTGTGGGAGATGCTTTGCTCTCTGCAAACTGCTTTGTGTGAGCCTCCAAGTGCTTTGCCAGCCTTTGCCAGAGCTGTTATTTGTGGAATCCCAGCTGTTTGGCTGAATGCAGTCATCAGCATCACTGAGGGATTGCAGAGGGAGCACCATACCCCTCCCACCCCAGCCAGAGATGGGGCTACCGAGAAGGCAGGGGTGATGGAGCCGGGCTGCCCTGCCTGTGCCACTGCCATGTGCCTCCATGCAGTGTGGCTTACTGCTCAGGGAAGAGGTTTCTGTCTCCTTTTCTCTCTTTCTGCATGGGGACAAGGACTGCTGGCATGCAGGGATCTCCCTCAGCTACAGGGTGCTGTCAGCGCCTCATCTTTTCTTTGCCTTCCTTTTGGCTCCCTGGCTCAGGGAAGTCCTGCCAGCATCTGACAGGCTTCCTGGGCGTGCAACCGTGTGCGGGTGCAGCAGAGAGCAGCCTGCTGAGGATTCCTGGTGGGATGAAGGGGAGGATGGAGCCAAATGGCTCAGCACAGCTCTGCTGCCTCTTGGCTGTCGTGGGTCACGCAGAGCTGCTCTGTGCCAGACTGAAGGGCTTTGTCACAAGCAGCTTGTGAGGTTTGGCAGCACTTTAGGCAGGAGAGAAATCAGAGCAGGCTGCTCTGATCCCTCAACCGTGGTCCCATCCCGTGTCAGACCCCCCTGCTCTGGGGCTCCCCATCCCGTGGGGGGCTGGGTACAGCGCACGGCTGGGGTGATGTGCTGGAGCAGGGCAGAAGGGACAGCTTCCACCCTGGCTCAGAGGATTCCGGGGGGGCAGACACAGCCTCCCTCCCCTGTGCAATCCCAGGACGTGGCTCCCCCTCTGCCCTCCCAGCACGGCAGGGGATAGAGTTCTGTGTTGCTCCTCACTGGGAAGGGCAGAAGGACACTGGGAAAGGTTATTGGTGCATCCTGGCCAAGTAAGCCAAGGACAAAACATCCCTGTGTCTTCAGAAAGAAAATGCTGAAGAGCATCAGCTGGTGTGAGACAGCCCTGGCCCTGACCACCCTCTGCATGCTGCTGGAGGGTGTCTTGGTCCAGGTGAGGAGCTGAGTTTATACAAATCATCCCGCAGAAGAAAGCACAGAGTGAATTCCTACATCTGTTGACCTTCAGCAGTGTGAGGATGGTTTATTTTTCTGCAGAGGTGTGTATTTATTTGTTCGATGGTGGGAAGCAGAATGGTTTTGACTCTTTTTGCCACCTGGAATACTGCTGCTCCTCGACAGGAATGCTGAGGGCTGTGCACAGCATCCGACCATGGGCAGAGCAGCTGCTGAGTGGATCCGCTCAGCCCAGGGCACTTTCCCTTCTGGAGCTGATGTGATTGCTGCATCCTGCTGGAACTACAGCTTTCCACTCCTGGGCTGGGCTAGCTAAACAACCCTCCCTCTTCAAAGGTTGTCAAAGCTGTAGTAATCCTTATTAGGCTGGTTTGAATCATCTCTTGAAAAGGTCTCACATCACTCTTAGCACCAAACTGTTCTGTATTCAGACCCCAACTGCCCAGTCTCCCGAGCCAGAGCATAACATATGCAGGGAGAGTCTCCAAGAAAATATTAAAGATGTTCTGCTGTGCTCGGGGTGAAACCTGACTTTTCCATCCTGTGCCCTGCCTACATTTCAGAGCGGAACAAAGTGCATTGTGGGGAGCAAGGCTGTCCCTGTGATGCTGATGGACCCCTGGGAAGACACTCTGGATTCCAGCCCCTGGGAAGCTGGGGAAGAGTTGGATGTTTCCTTTGGGAATTGTCGAAGAGTGACTGGCACCAAAACCCCTGTTTTGAGGGAAGATGGAGTAAGCCAGACCTGCCACACACCAAAGGAGCTGCAGGCTCCCCGCCCTGCGGTGGAGCTGCTGTGATGTGCCATGATGGCTGGGTCCATGAGCACAGCCTTTGCCTACATTCCCAGCACCAGACCTGGTGGGCTTGTCCCAGGAGAAGAACCCACAGCAGTGAGTCCTGAGCTGTGGTAAGCCCACAGGCAAAGAAGGGGAGCCTCTCCATCTCCAGGCTGCTCTAGCCTTGGGGAAGCAGGTAACATGGGAAGAACCAGCATGGAAATATTTCTCTGGCACAGGACTTGCTGCTTTTCCTGCTGTCTTGCTTGCACCATGTAGGATACAGAGGGAAATTCCCTTCCTCCCAAGAGACCTGAATCCAAAGGGTCCAGCCAAAAGACACTGCCAGGAGCTTAGCACAACCAGTGATTCTGTCCTGTGTGCGTTTTGGGGTGCAGTGCCCAGCTCCTCTCAGGCAGGTGCTGCCACATGGGGACGTAGGGGTGAGTCCAACACAGTGCGGGGTCCAGCTGGAAATGCTGTGCACAGAGGGGGGGTGTGCCTGGGGAGAGGAGGGCAGAGGATTTATCGGTGCAGCTGCAGGTGGAGGTGCAGTCGGTGCATTGCTTCGGGAATTTCTGCCTTGCAGGTCTCCAAAACAGAAAGCAGCAGGACTGAGACAGACTAGATGTACCCGGAGCATCCTCTGGCCCCAAAGCCACCTGCTCCTCCTTCTTGGGCCACCAGTGGTGGGTGACAGTGATGGTGACAAGGGCAAAGCTGACTCAGAGCAAGAAGAGGGACCTCTCCAGGCCATCACATGGAGATCTGGAAGCCCCAGGAAGCAATTTTGGGGAGGACAAGCCCCTCCTGCCTTACCCTTGGCTCTGCAGAGGAGCTGCTGCTCTGGGCACAGCATCCTGCGGGCTGTGCAGGGCCAGCTCGGAGGCACACTACGCCTGGAGCTCTGTGCTTAATCAAACCAATTAGCAATTTAATCTTGTTAACAAACCAAGATAATTGCAGCATTATCAAATTAGCCAGCTGTATGGAAATGCCTGCTTAATAGCTGATAATAGCTGGTCCTGATGGGGGAGGAGGGCTGTGATCTGTGACTAATGACCGCGGGAGGTGTAGTCAGACTGCTCTGCCCTGGCTGCCTCCAGCCCCACGCCTGGGTGTGGGCATGGCTGGGACAGCGCTGAGGCTCTGCCCCTCTCACCACATGGCTTGTGTGGCACAGCACTCCCCACGCAGAGGGCTGAGCTGGTGTCAGGGATAGTTTTAGCCCAGCAGGACACTGCACTGGAAAAAAAGCAATGTCTGATTTTACACTGAATTTGGCTGATGAGCTCCCAGCTCTTGTTCTGCCTGTCCCTGCTGGATCACTGGGCCTTTCCAACCTTTTTAGCACTCCATGAGCTCTCCAGTTATCTCTGCACTCCCGTGGCCAGGCTAAGCAGAGAGATAGTCTTTCACCATAGGACTTCTTCCTTCTCAATGACTGAATAATTTCTGAATCTTTGCCTCCCTCCAGTTCCTCCATCGGAGTGACCATAGGAGGACTCACTCCAGCAGATACTTTCCCCAGTCTTGGCCAGGGAGCTTCCAGAGTTTGCCTTAAGCCATACTAGGTGTCGGTCCCACAGCCAGAGGCTTCATCCTGCTGTATTTGGGTGGTTTAAATGCGTGGCCAGTTGATGCTACTCTCCAGACTGGCTTGCTCCTGCCTGGCAGTGGGGACCATTAGCTCAGCCCTTACAAAGCAGCAGCTCCTCTCTGCTCTTTCTGGTGTGTGCCCACAGACCAGGCTCATCTCCCAGCATGGGCTGAGTCTGCTTGTGGAGATTGGTGCATGCAAGCCTGGCATCAGCCATGGGTTGGGCAGGGCTAGCGGGCACCATTTGGGCATCGGCACAGGTTGGGTGATACTCTGCCCCTGAAGCACATGGTGTAAGTGCCTGGCTCTGCTATTGCATTGGGCACAGGCTGGCAGGTCCCTCAGGCTGCACACGCTCTCTCCTGATGATATTTCTTGGCATTTCCTGAATTTTTGTCCGTGGCATTCAGCTGTACAAAAATTACAGGAACCCCTTGGAGCTGCGATTTTATTGTCATGGCTTGAGGCTTTCCCAGGCAAGTTTCCTCAGGTGAATTTCCCCCACCGTCTCAGGTTCAGCACCACTTGGGACTGGGTCTATATAACCCCTTTCCTGTGCCCTCTGTGTCCCCCAGGTCAGGTACTCAAAGGGAGGCTCTGCCTCCTGTATCCCCCAGGGCAGGCAGGCTTCCATAGCCCTGTCCAGCTTAAGGAGTGTCTGAGGTACACACGGCTCTCCAGGGCCCCTCATAGCCTGTCAGGAGCATCTCCTAAAGCATCCTGTAATGTTTTATTCCAGCCCCTTCCCATTTCCCTGTCCTCCTGGGGTTTGTATGCCCCTGGATGGATTTTCTCCCCCAAGCCAGCCCCTAACCACACTGCAAGTGTGTAGCCTGCATGTTTTCATCCTCTTCCCCAGTCAGAAATTCTGGGGTGAAGCCAGCAAGGGGACTGTGTGTTAGGATGGGCCCAGAGAGAGGCAGGAAGGGGTGGGGAAAGGAGTCACACGCCACAAGCAGCCCTGGGACAAGCTTCTTTTATTTGGTAAAACAGAGGTGGGGAAGCCGAGGTAGAGGGCGAGCAGGTGGCACATAGCACTGTGCAGCAGCTGCCATGGCGTGCTCCTGGAGCCGAGGTGGTCTGAGCATGGGCTGGTGCCAGAGGTGGCACAGGGATGCCGAGATGGCCCTCGGTCTGTCCTGGGAGCAGGAGCTCACACTGGGGAAAGAGAAAAGAAAGAGAAAAGAAACCCAACAGGTTGGGTCTGGTGTCCAGAGTAACCCCAGCCCACAGGTTTGTCCACCAGTCACCCCACCAGCCTGGCAGTGGATGGCTCTGGCAGCTGGACACTGCCCACCATCACCATGCCCCCTTTGCTAGCCGGGAGGTGGGCACAGGTGGGGGGCTCCTGAGCTCCTACCGCGGATGACGGTGGTGCGGCGCGGCCTCGAGATGCATTTCCTGCCGCAGAAGGTGCGGCAGCACCGCTGGAACAGGGGGCATTGCCGGTCGGTGAAGCACTGGTTGGGCGGGTTGTGCAGCAGGCAGGTGAAGCGCACAGGCGGGCAGGACCAGGCACTGCCTGCGAGAAGAGAGACTTGTTTGCTCCAGAGCAGCTGAGAGGCCCTGGGGAGAAGCTGCCCAGCAGACACCCCGCTCCCCTCCTTTCCCTTCCCCTCCCTCGGATCCTTGTAAACGTGGCTCCTTCCCAGCCCCTGAGCTTTCCTCCCCGTACCTTACCCTAGGACAGCTCATACCTGTTGGCAGTTCTGCCCAGAGGATGAGCATCCCCACCAGGATGAGAGCGGTCACCGACTTCATGCTGCTGTGTCCCTGGGAGGTACGAGTGGCACAGCTGCGGGACGCTGACATTTAAACCCTTTGGGAGGGTGGGGGCGGGGAGCAGGATGTTTGTACCCTTTTTTCTCTGCCTATTGCATAGTGTTTTCTGGAAGTGTTTTGCACAAGATACAAGTGGGATTGTTCAATTGCTCAAAAAGCGGTTATTCCATTGCACAGCTGTCACCTGCAACCACACCTAGGGCCAAGGGGGCAGGTGGTCCAAGGCATCATCTCCCACGCAGGTTGGAGGGAATAAAGCTGCTTCATCCTCAGCAAGTATCCTTCTCCAGGCATCCTTCTTCAGGAGAAACCATTGTGGTGACAGTGCTATGCTCCCTTATGAGGGTCTGCTAAGTGTGCTTCCCCTCTGTACTTTGCTTGCACGTGGACCTGCGAACCAAATCTTACAGCATGATCTAGATAAGGATGAGGCTGTCTGTGCCTCATGGGATGATTCCTCAAGTTTTTCTCAGAGGTGACATGCCCCAGCCCCAAACCTTCCTGATTCCTGCCTCACTGAAGTGTAAGCTACTGTGGGGAAACCAACTTTGGCTTAGCCAAGGGTGAGTCTTGCTCAACCTCTTTGGGGGTCACCTGACCCCCAGCATCTTCTCTGGGTAGCTGCTGCCTTGTAGGAAGCAGGTGGGTGCTGGAAGAAAGTGGATGGCCTTGCTGAGGTAGGACAATCCACTCCTTATAGCCTTGTCATCTGCCATGATGCAACACGAGGACAGCTCAACTGAGTCATAACTCTTGATGGCTGTAGGGAATGGGGACTGTATTCCTTGTTTGGATGGCCCACCAGTGTTCAGCCCTCCATCTGTTCCTCCCTCCCAAAGAAATGGTACACACAAACACCCTTTCTTCCATCCTCCAGACAAATCTGTTTTCTTTAGGTGCCGTTGGGCAATGGGAAGTTGCTCCATTTCCCACCGATGGGTCAATGTCCCCCTTCCCTTGTGTAAGGGGTTCCTGAAGCCTTTCTGTGGGTCTTCTGGGGCTGGCAGGAAACCAAGGTGTGCTGGAAACCAGCTCTGGGAATGCCCCTGGGAGGGGAAGGCTCCTGCAGCCAAACACCACATTTCTGCTAAAAGCAGGCTGGGGCAGCCCCTGATTTTATAACCAGGAAGGGTGAGGAGCACCAAAAGCCCAGTATCACCCCTAGATAATCTATGCAACCCTGAACTCCCCTCCTTTGTACTGACTCAGTCTCTGGAGCCACCACTTTCTATCCAGGGCATGGTGGGCGTCTCACTGTGCCTTTTCCTCTTCAGCCTTCCATCCTCAAGTCTTAATGGGCCACCTTAACTTACTGGGTATCTGTTAATTATTGTCCAATTTCCCTGCTAACTCTGTGGCTGCATTGAGCTCTTTGTAAAGTAATTTATTAAATAACTGACAGAGGATGTAGCCAATGCAAACAGACTTTCTGGGCTGTACACCAACGATTTAGCACTTTTAATGAGAAATACAAGCATTGGATTAATTTTTAAGCAATCCTTTGGCATTCAGCTGCTGCTGTGGCTGGACAGGACAAAGCTGGGATCCCAGCTGTTGCCAGGATCCGGCTGAGGTGGGGCTTGGACCTGTGCCTCCAAGGGAGGAGAAAATACTGAGGAACAAGGCTTAGATTAAGCTGCAGAGAAGATGGAGGGGAAGCAATCCATCTGAAGAACATTCAATCATGCTTTATTCATAGCAGGGGGAAAGGTCTGAACCCCTTCTGTTACATACTCCCCCAGAATAACCAGGACTAAGGCATTTCTGGGCACAGGATTGCCTGCAGTCCCCATGTGGCACTCTGCTGCATGTGCAACACCCATTGCCCCAGAGTCCCCCCCGAGTACTCCCCATCCCACAGAGAAAATCACTCTCTGAGCCTTCTCCGAAGCCTGAGCACTCAGATGCTGAGAATGCTGTGGCAGATGGGGATGTTCTCCTTTATTTCCCAGCCAGGGCAAGGCTCTCCGGTTTGTATTCCCTGGGGATGGAAAGGATGAGACCAGTAGTCTTAGGTCCAGTTCGTATTCCCTGGGGATGGAAAGGATGAGACCAGCAGTCTCGGGTCCAATTTGTATTCCCTGGGAATGAAAAGGATGAGACCAGCAGTCTCGGGTCCAGTTTGTATTCCCTGGGGATGGAAAGGATGAGACCAGCAGTCTCGGGTCCAGTTTGTGTTCCCTGAGGATGGAAAGGATGAGACCAGCAGTTTCGGGTCCCCCAGCCTTCAAGGTGCACAAAGCACCCAAGGGACAGCTTGTGCCCCACAGAGCAGCCCTTGTCCCCCAGCAGGTGATGCGATGCTTTCAGCCCGGTGATGACCCCCATGCGTCAATCCCTCTGTCCGTTCCCAGCTCCAGGCTGGGGATGCTCCGCTGCCCTGCGGGCCGGCTCCAGCACCTCGGGGTGCCCGGGAGAAGGGGGAGCCCGGAGCACCCTCGTGAGCGCTGGTATCTGGTGCCACCTAGTGCAGAGCCAGCAATGAAGCCCTGCAGGACCACGCAGGCACAGCCGAGGTCCCAGATGGGATCCCATGGGACAGAGCCCAGTGGGGATTTGCTTCGACAAATAATCAGCACCGAGAGTTTCCAAAAAAAAAAATAAAGCAAGCAGTGTCATCCCTGCAAGTGGGACCCACTCTGAGACCCCCAGCGGGGGCTGTGCCAGCACCCCCAGACACCTCCTGCAGCCTGCACTGGATCTTTGTGGAGTGTGCAGGGACCTGTCAGGAGCAGATCCCATCTGTCCTCTTGTCTCAGCTCCCACCCTGGAGTGGCTCCGTGGGGCACCTGGGCCAGGCCGAGGGTCCATCCCCCAGCTCAGCTCGGATATCCCTGTGTCCAACAAGCCCAGGCTCCAAAGCAAACCCTGGGAATGGAGACACAGCACCCATGTCATGTTGGCTCCCTCCAGCTGAGGCTGGACCTGCAGCACCCTGGAGTGCCCACAGAGCAAAGACTACCCCGAAGGATTCGTGGAGCCTGAGCATGGGAGACCTTGCAAAAGCAGCCCAGCCGAAAGAAGAGGCACGTGTCATACAAATCTTCAGGGGGTTTATTGTCAGGATAGAAATTCTTTTACAGAAAACAAGAGTTTCAAAATAACACTACCCTGCTCTCAAAATTAAATATACATAGATATATACACACACATAGATAGTGATAGAGAGAATAATTACCATTTTGCTATGTGATTATAAAACCAAACAAGATAATACCATTCTCAAACAATTCTCCAAACCAGGGCAAGGGGGGATCTGACAATTCCTGCCGCCCCCTTTCCCATGGGAGCCCACTTGGGCACCACGCTGGGAGCTGGACGGGCATCCCCAGCCTGGTCTGTGCCATCCAGCTCTCCTTGGCCCACCACGTGGTAGCAGATGCTGAGACAACAGAAACTCTCAGGGTGACACCACTGTAGGTTTTTTTCTCTTGCAAAGCAACTTACCAGGGTCCAGGGGGGACTGTGCAGGGCTGGGTCATCCTGGTCACTGCGGGGAAAGGCCAGGTGTCACATCTGTCCATACACCTGCCTGCCCACACAGTCATCCCCTCTCATCCCAGACCTGCCAGCTGGGAGGAACCAGGCAACAGCGATGGCTGAACCTCCTTGGCTTCACAGCAGGGGTTTTGATCAAGTTCCTTTTCAGGTGTTTTTAGGAATTTTGTTTTTTTGAAATACAATTCATGCCCCCCTGGGGATTTTGAGATATAAGAACAAACACTGATGCTTTACCATAACCTAGCAATAACAATGTCATGTAGCTACTGTACATCCCTGCGTCCCATCTGAGTGCTGCATCCCTCTGCCAGGATCACTTCTTCTTGGCAATCTGCTTTTCCAAGTCTTCAAGTCTGGCTGTCATCTGAGCAAGTGAATGTGCTAAGGAAACAGCAGCAGCTGGATGGTGTGGTGGGCAAAGAGCTTTTTCCCCTTGAAGGAGCCTAAAACTCTCCCTGCTCCCATTGATGGTCCCTCCCTTCCCCATGTGGGCTCTCTCCTCAGCCGCCCTGCACCCAAAGGAGCCCAGGCATCACTCCAAAGGATATTTTTCTCCGTCAGGCTCTGCAGGATGGCCACGGTGTTCGTCTGGAACTGCACCAGCGCCTCGCACTCGCATGGGCTGCGAATCTCTGTCTCCCCTTTGCCTTCCTCTGGGATGTGGGGGTTTGGCTGCAGTCAGAGCCATGGCCCCACAGTGCCCCTACGGCTCTCCCTTGCTTCTGCACAACTCCCTTGTCGCTACAGCCACCCACCATGACTGGACCTGAGCCTCATGGCTCTCCCCGCTGTTTTGCCCTTTTTTTCCATCCTCTCTCTTTTTGCCAGGCTGCATCCCTCCTAGCCCAGCAAGCCCTTTTTCCAGGCATCCCATCAGGCATCCTGCAGAGCTCTCACAGATGTGGTCACTGCACCGAGGACAGCCAGCTTTACTTTGCCTTCAGGCTGGGGTGGCAGGAGGTATGTTGATTCCATAACTGCAGCCTTGTGGGGGTCTCAAAGCCACTGGGGAGCCCCAGTCTGCTCCACAGCTGGAAGACCCTCACAGTAACCCACTGGAGTCCTCCTGCACCCAGCAGCAGAATCACAGATCTGGACAAGGCCACCTTTGAAGCTGGGGCAGCAGCCCCCAAGGCAGGGTGCCATCCCAACTTCTGCCCATGCAACAGCACAGGGGTGGCTGCTCACATTAATACTTTTGTATTAACCCCCCACTTTTGAATTAATCCTCCCAGCTCCATCTTTTCTTCTTCCAAAACCCTCTCTGAGGCCCACCTCTATAGCCACAACAGCCTGGTGAGATCCAGAGACAGCCTAGGTTGACCCCAACCCGCCTCAGCCTTGGGGTACTTGACACAGAGTGACAGACACACAAACCACTCCATTGGCTCTTTGGGGACAGAAGGGCCAAGTTCCCTGGTGTGGCGAGGAGCACCCACCTGGGCAGATGTTCAGTGAGAAGTTCTCCACAAGGTGGGTCATGGTGGTGAAGTCTGCTGAGTAGGAGAAGTGCTGCTCCACTGGCTCAGAGGCAATCGCCCTCAGCTCCTCTTCCACGGCCTTTCCAACACCCACAGCAAACATGACAATCCCTGCATGGCAAGGACAGACCCTGAGCACTGTGCTGGCCACCCCGCATCAAGCAGTCCCAAGCCCAGAGGGAGCAAAGCTGAGGATGCAGGATTTACTCTGGGCTTCCCAAGCACATAGCAGGGATTCAGGAAAGATGGGAAGGAGCACGGCAGCACTGTGGTGGCACAGGCTGCTGCATGAAGGATGCTGCTCAGAGCACCCTGGACCACAGCAGAGCAGGTCTGCCCCTGTGGACCCAGGGGATGCAGCCCCCCAAGGCTGGATGCTTCAGCCTCTCCCCAAGACAGCCACTCCAAGGAACCATCCTGGGATTCCCAAAGGACTGTGACTTGGGGTTCCCTAGCCCCCCACACCTGACTCCTTTGCTCTCCTGGCCCATTCGGAGATGTCGTCTTGGGAACGTCCGTCTGTGAAGACGAGCCCAATCCTGGGGATGTTGTGGGAGAGAGGCCTGGCACCTTCCAGCTCGGAGAAGCTGTGCTCCACCATGTGCTTTAGGGCAAGCCCCGTCATGGTGCCTTTCTCCATGTACTCCACATCCATCACTGCCTTCTTGATCTCATCGGCGCTGTGGTACTTGTTGAGGGGGAACTCAGTGCGGACACGGCTGGAGTACTGCACCAGTCCCACCCGTGTGCCATGGGGGGACACGTCAAGCAGGTCCACGATGCGGTTCACAAACTGCTTCACCAGCTCAAAGTTTTGTGGTCGGACACTCTTGGAGCCATCGATCACCATCACCAGGTCAACATGCCCAGCTCCACACTCTACAAGGACAGGGGGGAGGTGAGAGGGGACCAGCCTGGCTGTGGGCACTGTCAGAGTAAAGGTGCCTGGGGCTAGGGCAGAGCTTCTGGGCTTCAGGACACTGTGGGGACCTCCCTAAAACTGCAGCTGGGAAGTGGAGCAAAGCATGCCCAGGGCATTCAGCCCAAAAGCCTCCACTAACATCCCAACACTCTGGGGGACCTTTTCTAGGTCTCCCTTTTCCTGAACCTTTCCTCAAACCTCTTGCATCTCCCGCGCCATGTCTCTGAGGACACAAACACCCATCCCTGCAGCAGAGAGAGTACCCCCCAAGCACAGCCAGCTCTCCATCCTCTTCCAACCTAGCTCAAAGTTCCACTTGGAGCCCCCCAGCCCAGTTTCAGGCAAGCCCTCACCAGGAGCACAGAGCCCAGACGAGGAGAATGCCAAGAGTCGTGTCCCAGTACTCACTGCTGCACGTCTTCCCATCAGCCTGGAGCTGCTGGCCCTCGGGGCACATGCAGTGGTAGGAGCCCTCTGTGCTCACACACTTGAACTCGCAGCCATGATCCACCCCGTTGCAGAGGTCAGTGGCTGGAAGATAAGCCAAGGGCACAGGGTTAACCCCATTCAGGTGGGGTGGTCTAGGGACAGCCCTTCCCCTGGGGACACACAGGACATAAAGGCATCTGCCACATGCCCAGCCTGTGCCACGTGCCATGCTGGCACCTACCCCTGCAGGACTTGCTGTCGGGCTGGAGCGTGTACCCGCTGCGGCAGCGGCAGTAGTGCCCGTTGGGAATGCTCACACACTCGTGCTGGCAGCTGTGGTTCCCGAAGCTGCAGTAATCGATCACTGGGGCGAGAAGGAAAAGCCATGGCAGGAAGGGAAAGACAAGAGGAGAGGGAGGACGAGAAGCAAAGAAAGAAGGGACAGGGAGGGAGACTGTCACTTACTAGTGCAGCTCCTCTTGTTCTGGCTGAGGTAGTAACCTGGGCGGCAGCGGCACGAGTACGACCCCCGCACGCTGACACACTGGTGCTGACAGCCGTGTCTCCCATCTGCACAGGCATCGATGGCTGCGGGGGGAACAGGACACCCATCACCCTCCTGTCCCAGACTCCCTGGGGCAACAGAGCAGGGACTGCTCCAGGACTTCAAAGCAGCTCCCAGCATCATGAGACAAGAAGGAAAAGTCCTAGTGTGGTTGCGAGGCCAACTAATGTGGCTTTGCTCTAAAATACAAGTCAAAACACTGCACCCTTCAGTGCTGGGATTTGCATCCTCTGGCATACACTGCCCGGACCCCCTCAGGTGGCAGGCAGCCGGTTGTGACCACATGGCCCTCAAGTGTCCCATCCCACAGAGGTGGCCAGGATTCAGCAACGCTGAATGTCCGCAGTCATCACAGACCGAGCAGGCAGAGAGCCCAGTGAACAGAGCACCCAGGCTGCTGCTGGCCTTGCTGGCTCTGCTGCTGTGTCCCAGCTTCCCTTCACATGACCCATATCTACAAACTCCCTATGAGAGTTCAAATAATAAAACGGGTTTTTACGGGAACAGCTCTTTCCGTCCACGTTGAGCCTGTAGCCGGGGTTGCACTCGCAGTAGAAGGAGCCAGGAGTGCTGACGCAGCTGTGCTGGCAGCCATGCTCCTGTGCCACACACATGTCCACCCCTGCAAGACAGAACAGGCATCAGAGTGGCCCATGGGGACCCCAACTCTGTCATTTTTCCTGTCCCTCCAGCAGAAGCCACCGGGATGACTGACACAGCCCAGCCCTGCCAGCCCATGCTCAGCCACTGATTTCCAGTGCACAGACATGGATGCTGCGCAGTGCCCTGACCCAGCACCTATTGGGGAGGTTGTTTCTCTGCCCACACTGCTCCTAGCACAGGCAGCCACCCCAAACACCCCTCGGAAGGTCATCTTACAGCCCAGGTAAGGAGCAGACACCAGGGCCACCCTTGCTACTGGGCAGCAGCAGCTCTCACCCACCACAAAGCTTGTCCTGGAACTGCTTCCCAAACTGCTGGATGAGCTCAAAGGACTCCACCAGGAAGACGTGCTCCTCCAGCGGCGGCGAGGCCATGGCCCGCAGCGAGTTCATGTCTGCCCGCTGGATGCCCACGGCATAGATCTCAATGCCAGCATTCCGGGCCTGGGTGGCCACCTCGGTGACACGGTCCTGGGGCCGCCCGTCCGTAACGATGATGGCAATGCGGGGGATCTTCTTGTGCGGAGGGCGCGCGCCCTCCTGCGTGGTGAAGGCCACATTCATGACGTACTGGATGGCCAGCCCTGTCATGGTGCCCTGGGCCAGCGGGATGATGCTGTTGATGGCTTTCTCCATGTCTGCCCACGTGAAGAAGGTCTTGAGGGAGAAGATGTTCTGCACCTGGCTGGAGTACTGGATCACCCCCACGCGCGTGGCGTTGGGGCCCACGTCCAGGTTGCCGATGATGTCTACCATGAACCGCCGCATGGTCTCGAACTCGAAGGGGCGAACGCTGCGGGAGCTGTCAATCACAAACACGATGTCCAGGGGGCCTGTCCTGCACTTCAGAGCTGGAAGGGGGCAAAGAGATGGTTTAGCCTCGTGTCCATCTACAGGGAGCAGGTCTGGGAGCAGAGACATCCCTTCTGGGTGGCTGGAGGGGTGCTCAGCTGGGGATGGAGAGAGCAGGTCAGGGTAGCCCCCACAAACCAGCACCTTCCCACTGTCCAGTAAAGTCATGGGAGATGCCAGTAGAGCACGGCCAGCAGGCTGGGGAGACATGCCCTTGCTGTGGGTTGTTGTGGTTGTGTTTTTTTCAGGGCAGAAAAGGAGACAGCGAGAAGCAAAGCTAAAGGCATGCACGTGGTGGGGACTGAGCCAAAGAGCCTCTCTTGCACACAAGGATGCTACTTCCAGTGCAAACTGGGAGAGTGTTTAGCAAGTGAAATGCCAATGAACATATTTTGCTTGGCTTGTGTGCACCCAAGCCTGGGAGAATTTGGCCCTAATGGTAAGCAAAAACTTTGAGTCCCCTTGGGATGATGCTCAGACCTGGGCTGTCATCTCAACTGCTCCAAAGGTCTCTGAGACATACCACTTCTTTCTCCCTTTGGTGCCTTCACTGCTTTTAAATGGAAATTGATTTAGATCCCTCTGCCTTGGGAGAAGAGAGGCTGGTATTGCTGGGTTTGCTTTGTCCCCCCCACATTGGAGATTCATGCAATGAAGGGGTCCCCCTCACACCAGTGCCTCCTGTGGAGGTTGCAGCCCATGGGGAGGAGGGTCACAAGCCCTGAGCTGGGCTGTGTCAAAGCTGGGGACATGGCCACAGCAAGTGGCACCAGACCCACCACACTGAGGCCAGGCTTGTGATGGCACACCCTGGGGCAGTGCTGGGAAGTTTGGGGGTCCTCTATCCTCCTGGGGATGCCCCCAGAGAAGAGGTGTCATGTCCCCACACCTCACCCAGCAAGCTGTTTTCCGAGGGCTCCACTGCCCTGATGCTCTCGCTTTTCTCCCCTCCAGGCACTTCCCACCAGGTGGGGCTCACCTGCAGGTTTTGGTCTGCCTTCCAGCGGCGTCAGGAGAAGCAGGAGCAGAGGGGCAACAGGCAGGAGCTTCATCCTGGCTCTGTGAGGCCACCCAATTCCAGGGCTGGAAGGACGTGCTGCAGGGAGAAGACAATGTGCAATCAGCGCAGAGGGTGGGGTGGGCAACAGGGTGACGTCCACCTGCAGTGCCAAAACCCCTAAGCAGCAGTTTTGACAGATCCATCCCCAAAATTCTCTGAACCCACGTGGGATCTTTCCCATTCGAGGACTGGCAGTCTCAGCACAGCTCAATTTCCTTACAGTAGCACCGCTCTGCCAAAGGCTCTGATTTTCTGCTCTGGGTGGAGCTGGCCACTGGACAAGCCTTATTCTCACTCGCAAACCAGGCAGATGGAATGTTCCGCTTTTTCCCTGACTGTGGCTCCTCTCCACAGCCAGCGGAGAGTGGGAAAGCTGCACTCAGGAACGCAGAGTAGCAGCCCTTGACACTCCATCCACACGGGAACAGAAGCCCACAGATGACACACCAGCACAGACAAAACCTGCTCAGAAGTCTCTCAAAGTCACCAGCAAAGATCATTTTTCCATGAAGTTCCATAAATTTACTCTCTGCCTGTTTCCAGACTCTCTTTGGAGAGCAGAAGCCACCACAGGCAGAGGGTCTAAGGGTGCAGGTGGGCTTGCACCCATTCCCGTGGGCAGGTGCTGGCTGAAGCACTGCTGCTCTCCTTCGTGTCACCTCGGGGTGCCCACCACGCTGTCACCAGCACTCTGCAGCTCTCCCTGTCCTGATGGCTTTTCAAGGGATGCTCTGCACCTTGATAGCTTTTTCATGCCATTAAGGTGGGGTGATTGGGGAAAAAATGGTATTTAAACTGGTTACCCAAACCTACAGCTTGTTACTTCTCTCCCTCCCTGCCCTGTGCCTGTGTTGCCTTGCCTTGCCTTTCCCTCCCTTGCTTGGCACCTGCAGGGACCTGGATTTATTTTGTTTATTTTTATTCCAGCTCTGGTTGGAAACCCAAGGCGCTGGGGATGAAAATGCCACAGATAATACAACTTTCCCCAGGAGACATGCAGGGCCAGGACTGGGCACAGACACTGAAAGGCTGCTTTTAAAAAAAGCACACAGAAATTCATTTTATCGGTAGTTATCAGCCGATATTTATTTAGCCCCAGGAGGTCCCCAGTCGTAATTCATCACCAGGGTTGCTGTTTAATTGCTCAGTGGTTACGTGCAGCCCTGAACACCACGTCTTTGATAGCAGAGACACTGATAATAGGTTTCACAGCTGCGTCTTAAAACTGTCTCCAGACTCAGCATTCACACCTGGAAAACTGTCTTGAAGAAAGAGAAGAACAGAAAAGGGCTACAAGAAGAAAGTGGGATCCAGACTACCAGCCTCAAAGTGAGAGACATGGCCTTTCCCTGGAGGTGCCTGTGTCCCCTCACAAGAGCACCACGTGCAAGCAGAGAGTCTCTGCTATCCCAGCTTCATTTTCCTATTTATTTAGCAGATTCTTTTCCCAGCACCGCTTCTTTCCTGGGAGAAAGCACTCACTCACCACGAAATATTTTTGGGACAGCTACGCCACCTCTAACATTTCTGCAGCTCTCTGCTCCCCGCACCTCCCTGCAGTGGCAGGCTGGGATGGAGCCTGTGTCTCGCAGCATCCACACAGCTTTAAAGCCAGCCCAGAGAGAGGAATGAGCTGTCGGGCCAGGAATCAAGAAGGAGAAAACCAGTTCAAGACTGATCTATTTTTAACAGCATCTCAGCTTTGGATGAAGTCTTGGCACTCCCCATGGATGGAAGGGCTGATGCTGCCTGGACAGGGCAGGGCATTGCAGCTCAGCCACACATCCAGCACCAGTCTTGGCAGCAGAGCACAGGCTGGGACAGTGTCCTGGTCCCTGATTCAATACAGCACCCAGCCCTGCCCCAGCAGCAAGGCTGGTGGGGACAGGGAAGCAAAGGTGACGGGACAGACGTCCCCCAGTATCTCTTCCATCATCCTGCACTGGGCAACATCCCTGCTCATTCCTCTGGGGCTGGCAGCACAGAGACTGGCTTGCATCCCCGTGGAGGGGTTCCCTGCATCCTGAGGGCTCCAACACCATCCCCCTGAGCCCCCTGCTATTATGCAGGAGAGGGAGGGAGATGGGTGGGAAGCGACCGGCTGGCAGGCAGGTGTTGTCAGGGAAGGCAAACACGCCACTGGCTGCAACACCAGAGACCTTGAGATAAGGCTGAGCTATAAAGGAAAAAAGGTCCAGGCGGGGACAGTGCCACTGGCTGAGCTGGCTCGGCCAAACCTTGTGGCAGCAGAGCCGAGAGGGACACTTGGACCATCTCCTGACCTTTCTGAGCAACGCATGGGAAAAACCAGTCATTGCTTTTCATTGCTAAAGGAGATGCTTAGGACATGGCACAAAGAGGGTGACCAGCAGAAGAGCCACATGTAAGGACAGAAGATCAGCCATGACCCCAACCTTCTCTTGACTCTCCTCATGATCTCAGCCGAGGACATGGAGGTGGATCTCCAGAGACAAACAGGTAAGCCAGCTCACCTTCCCACGGTATCTCCCCTGGGCACCTCCACCAGCAGTGCTGCTCCCCAGGACACTTGCATCCCTCCCTGCTCCACCACTTGTCCGTCTGCTCTCGCTGCCAAGTGCTGAGCCTCAGGAAAAACAGCCGCTTCAGGTTTCAGCGTGGCCTCCTTGGCAGCTCTCTCCTGGCTACAGGTTAACAGAAATGCTCTGAATATTCCCCTTCCAGTTCACCCCAATGGTCGCAGGTTGGACCTGGGCACATCCTCCCTTTGGGCAAGCCCAAAGGACAGGGCACAGCAGGGAGCAGGGGGAGGAATGCTGCCAGCCGCCTACCCTGCTTCCTGTTAGAGGGGAGGGGATGAAGCAGATGGAGAAAGGAGGGGTGAAAGGCTCGGGAGGCGGCAGTGCTTTCCCAGGAAAGCCCTGACCATACTGTCATGAGGAGGAAAGCAGGTTGTGGATCACGGCTATGGAGTCATGAGTCAGCTCTCAGGTACAGCCACATGAAAGGTCTTCTACACCTGACATCTGGGCACATCAACCTGTAGCTGAGATTTATGTTTATGCCAAAAAACACAGGACTCCAGGCACCTGCCTGGGCTTGGCAGTCCTTTGGTACATTGTGGGAGCAGCAGCATCCCTGCCCCGGCTCCAGACCCTGCAAGAAGCCAGGACAAGGAACCATCATGTGTTGCAAGGAATGGGGAACAGCCCAGAGGCTCTCCTCCAGCACACTGTTACCCAGCACAAGCCAGGCTGGAGCGCTGTCTATTAGCACATATTTCTGTGCTGGAAGCCTTGGCCAGTGGTAGAGCAGCCCTAGAAAAGATGTTGCCAAGATTCACCCTCCTCACCTGCCTCTCCATGCACCCTGCTTTGTTCTGCAGGGCTTTTCTTTCTGAAGACCCAACCCAGCAGTTTTGGGAAGCTGTAATTCGACTCCCATATCAGTGTTATTTGATGAAAATGTTAAAAAAGCCCCAAAATATGGCTCTCCCCTGAGTCCTTGTGCTTAAGACACCTGAGTCCTCCCAGGGCAATGGCAGAAAGACAGCAAGAGCACTCTCAGTCTGGAGGATGGGAAGGCAAATTGTCATGTCCTCAGCAGGACAGCAAGTCATCATCCTTCAGGTCCATGCCTGAGAGAAAGGCTGCCCAAAAAGCTTACAAGGGACCAAAAGAGGGCATCTTGCCCCACGCACAGGGGACAATGAAGCAACCAGAACTACCTAGAGAGGTGTAGACAACTTACATCAGCCTGGAGGTGCCTCTTCATGCCAGATTTTGCTGTTTAAACCTTAATGGACTGCTGGCACATTGTCACATATTTGCAAGACCTTCGAACAGTGTGAAAGGATGAGACAGCCCAGGAGCTGCATTCATCCTCTGCTGGAGAATTGCCCAAAGGTTGGTTTCTCCCAACAAAATCCTCAGTCTCAAGGTACTCTCCCCATGCAGGTGCCCAACTCTCAGCAGTGCCTCTGCCACCCATGAGCACTGAATCCACCCTCGGGACCATTTCACAGGCAGCATCGGCCCTGCACTTCATCACAGCTCCAGCACCACGATGCTCATTCCCCACAGCAGCTGGGTGACGAGTGACAAATCCCACCAGGGAGGACAGCAGGGCAGTTTTCAGAGCAAGGAAGACTCAGGGAGCACAATGTTAAGACCAGAGAAACAGCATGAATTTCCAGCCCGAAAGGTTTTTTTCCCCCCTTTTTGAGGACTGATGTGTCCTTGGTTCTTCCCAAACACCAGAGCAGGCTCTTTCCAGGACATCACAGCATTCTCCAGTTACAACGCTATGGCAGCTTTACTGGGCCAAGCGCCACCTGGAAGGACACGCTGTTTGAAAAACAAAGCTGTATTTCTTGAACAGCACATCAAGGCTCCAAACCCAACAGGAGCAATCAGTGGGAGTGCTGTAACAGGAAAAGCTTGCTGGATGCAGAAGGGACTTGTCTTTCACTCCCCTTGCTTCCCACAAAAGCCAAATCCCCATTTTATGGGGCCCATTCCTGAATATTCACAGGGAGGGCAAGAAGACGGGTTTCTTGTCTAGATCCATTTTCTGGGTGAGTAACAGACATCTTTTAACTCACAGCTCATAGACTATACAGGTCCTGACAGGTTTACAATAGGAGATGACATTTGAAGTCCCCTTGGGAGGGAAATGCTGGATGTAGCAATGGACAGAGCAACCCCTTCTAGATGTTCTCCACAACAGCACATGGGGTCTTTGCCATCAATCTGTCTCCGAAAGACCTCCCAGTGCTCTGCAGCTCAGCTGGCGGGAAAGCCTCTTGTCCAGACAGCTCTGCACTGAAGCAGGCTGTACCTGGGCTGCTTCAGCAACAGCTGCCACAAATAAATACCACATTCACTTGCAAATTAAAATGTTAAAGATCTAGCCAAGAGGAAAACACAGTCAGCCAAATCCCCTTGTTCAACTAATCATGTCAGAGATGGCTTCTGTTTCAGGACTGCTGGTGATGTTTCTCTCTTCCTCCCTGTCCCACTCAAGACCTTTAGGCTACACTTGACCCTTGAGCTGCACAATAGGCAAACTCAGCCCTGTTCCTAACTGATATTTTAATCAGGATGAGAGAGATCTTGGAATACGTTGATTTTGATGAAGAGTGATCAACAGGGGACATACCCACCTCACTGACTCTCTTTGAAAAGCAAATGCTCTTCTGCAAACAGGCCCTTGGAGAATGGCTGAGCTGGGCCAAGAGACTTCAAACTTTGGAGGGAAGGATGTCTGGGCCATCCAGAAGCTGAGGCAGCATTCCACTGCCCAAGTTCTTGTTCTGTGAGGAAGGTGTTAGAGAGCATTTTTTCCCCAGAAATATGCATGTTGAACCGCAAAGGAAAGAGAAATGGCCCAGATCAGCTACTGGGCTGGTACAGTTTGTCAGCTGAGGTCCTGATGCAGCAGAGCTGGTATCTCTAAGCAATGAGATTGATTGTTACCAGAAGGGCATCTGTCTCCCAAATCTGCCTGGACCACTATCCCCAGCTGACCTCCAGCAAATTCACATGGCACAGACAACCACAGACACCGCCTGCTATTGCAGACCCACAATCATAGATTCATTGCCTGACCTCCTTCTCTAAATCTTTATATCATATTTCACACTCTGGAGAGGTGACTCAATGTGTTGGCATAAGAAAACACACCAGGAGAATATTGTTGTGTCTCTCCCCTTTATCCTACCCATCCTGCTGTGTGTTTAATCGAAAGAGCAGAAAGCAAGGACTGTTTGGTGGCTGCAGAAAGGCACATGGAGACTTTTTGTCCCTGGTTGAATTCTTTGTGTAGATACTTTTCCCAGGGAGAACTTCAAAGGGAGCAGAGGAAACACCTCCTGCCTGACTTCCCAACTTCCACGTCCCTCTGACAGCAGAACTGCTGTCCCAGGACTGGGATGCCATCACCCCAGAGATGTGACCAGAGAAGAGCTTCCAGCAGAGTCACAGTGGGCTGTGGCCTCACTTCTGCCCACGCTGAAGAGCAGTAACACTTTGGGGAAGGCATCCAAGTCCAGCTGCAGGTGTAGGAGCTTTGAATACCCAAAGGCAGCGTTTCTCCATTTTTCAGTTTGTGGACCCTGTCTAATTTTCCAGCCCAGACACAGACTCTTGTACAGTGTCTGTACAAGACAGTGTCTCTGTCAACAGGTCTACTCCCACTGGTTACTGCCACAGACCATGGACTCCTATGGGTCCACAGACTACAATCAAAGACTCACAAATTTACATATTGGCAACCAACCAGCAAAGCAGCAGGACACAGCCCAGAGACAGGAAAGCTGAAGTCTGGAGAGAAACCAAGTTGCTGCCTCTTCTCTGCAAGGGACAACAGCTGAGCCCTGTGGATTTCCCTGATGGGCACCAGAAAGACGAGGCTAGTGATGGATTCATGTGTGCAATCAAGTGTTTGCAAGGCAAGAGGATCAGAGGTTTGTAGATAAAGAGATAGGGACAATGGTAGGAAGTTGCTAGGGAAGATGGATCCAGCCTCCAGTAAAACACAGCAGGAAGGACAAGCTGTGTGAGAACCAAAAAAGCTTCAGACACAGGATCGGACAAGCCAGTCTGGAGCATCCCATGGAAACAGCGCCATTGCTGTGCACCAGTCTCTGGAGTCTCCCGAGCACACACCTACACTCTCTCCTGCTTTAACAGAGCTGGTTTTAAACCCTTTATATTTAGTCAAGACAGAAGAGGACCAAAGCCTTCTAGGAGCTAAAAATGTTACTTGACACCTGAAGGTACATCTGTGCTCGAGTACCAACAGAGGGGCGATGCTCACCAGCCCACAGCAGGTAACAGAGAGCACTGAGTGGGGGACCCTGTGCCTGGAGGATCAATGGAGCCCTTATGGCAGCTGAGTGAGCCCAAGTGCTCAATTTACTACTGTTTGGGCCCAAAGTGTAAAAAACATGATTACTGACAAGTGGCAGGAGGCACTCAGCCTCCTGGCATGGCTGGAGGAGACGCTTGTGACATCTGGCACGAGAGGGACTGACGGCTGCTGGGGGAGTTACTGACTTTTATAAGTTTCTTTATAAGCACCACTCCATCTTTTTTTTGGACATGTTTTTTTCTAGGTCTCATTTATTCACTCATGCTAGGACTACCCTGGAACGCCCATGTGTGTGCAGATACAAACACTACTTATCTCCCCTCCATGTTTCAGCCCTATTCATCAGGCATTTGTAAATGGCATTTTATGAGTGCTGGGTTTTTAACAAGGCAGGCACGCTGCTCCAGAGTGAACAAAGGGGCCCCTATTGGAAACTTTAAAGATGTTTAAACAAAGAGTTCTCTTGAAAACCTTTAACCCCTAATGCCAACCTCAAGGGAAATGCTATGTTATGAGCAATCGGAGCACAAACATCTTCTGTGACCGCAGATTGCTTACAACAGCCTGCCTTGTTGGCCACAGCTTCTCCTTTTTCTACCATCGTCAATCAGCGCAGATCCTGAGCCCATCTTGTACTGAGCACATACAGTTTTTCTAATTCTTCAACAACAACTGAAGGCTACAACTCCCACAAAAATCAACAACAGCTTTTTCCAGTTGGATGCAGCAATACCCGGCTTGCTTCGATCTAAAGTGTCAATTTACTACAAACACGAAGATCTCTCACACGCCTTCCAGATGGGAATTGCATTCGGATGAGGCCAAATTTATCCATATCCTAGTGGCAAATACCAAAGCTGAGATCTGAGAGTAGCTTTCCCCACACACACCTTTTCGCTGATATCAAATGCCAATCTAATTAATTCCTGCAGAGATCACAAGAATCTGCTTGTGAAATGCAGTTTCTACTTGTTGCTGAGAACCTGCGTGCTCACTGCCTGGGATTAACAGCTCCTGTTCTTGGCGAGGGGAACCAAACAAAAATCAAACCACCTCAACTACCAAGAAATTCTATAGAGGGTCCCACAGGGATGGGTCCAACAGGGAGAGGTCCCACAGGGAAATTTCACAATAACTTTATAAATAATCTGGGTTTAAATGAAGCAAAAATCCTGTGGATTTAAGCAGAAGAGGTGAAGTCCTCTCAGAGCTGGGGCTGTGAACTGGCCCTTCTCTTGGATCTTTCTTCCCCCCAGTCCCACTACACATGTATGGTGGCTTCCATTGGCGCGGGACAATCCCATTTCCCTGCCAGCCTCCTCAACCACACCGCTTCCCACTCTTCAGCCTCGCTCCTGGATGCATTCAGCAGCTTTCTGCACCACTACGAGGGCTGGCCCTGCAGAACAAGGGGCAAAACCCCAGCAGAGCACAAACCACCACCTCGTGTATCTGCTCAGCTCCACTTATCTCAGATGGCTGCATGTTCGCACAAACACGATGACTGCAGATTAATCTGATTTTCCAAACAGGTTTTCCTATGTAATTGCTTGGAACAAAAGTGCCCAAAGCTAATTTTATCCCGCAAAACGGTTGGAATGATAAGCCGAAGGTGGGTGATTGCTTGTGCAAACATATTTACGAGTATGCACAGACCCAATTTTCCAGTCGTGCAGAAACCGCGCATATCAAACTCAGGGCACACTTCCGAGCTTATCTTTCTGCAGGATCTCGCCCTCCTATCGCTCAGTAGACCTTGCCCAGGTGTACCTGACCTTATTGTTCTCTGCTAAAAGAGATCCTCGATTGTGTAAGCGGGGAACCTGCCCCACATCCAGGCAAAAGGCGAGCGGGGCGGGCAGGCTGAGCGAGCCCGGCGGCGGGGCAGAGCCCGCACAGCCCGCACGGCACCGAGGGACCGAGCGGGCACCGTGCCCTGCCCGCCCCACCGCGCGGACCCCGCTGCGGGGCACGGCCGGCACCGCAAAGCCCGCACGGCACCGAGGGACCGAGCGGGCACCGTGCCCTGCCCGCCCCACCGCGCGGACCCCGCTGCGGGGCACGGCCGGCACCGCAAAGCCCGCACGGCCGGGGCTCGGGAGGGCTCCGACCCACAGAGCGCAGGGAAAAACCCTTCGGGGCGAAAGTTCTGCTCTTCTTCTCCTCCGGGGCTTTGCTTTCTGCTCCCGACGCCCAGGATCGCCGCTCCCCGTTCCTGCCAGCCCCGCTCCAAGGAAAAAGCCCCTCGGAGGCTGCCAACCTTCGCGGCAGCGCCGGCGGGGCGGGATGGGGATGGGGACCGGGACGGGGACGGGGATGGGGACGGGGATGGGGACCGGGACCGGGACGGGGACGGGGATGGGGACCGGGACGGGGACCGGGACG